>JAQQSV010002757.1:0-11020 GCA_028646515.1 Pseudochirops corinnae | reverse complement strand
TTACCGTAACTTGAATGAACTACTTAGGATATTGTTACCATCAACCTTTCTATAACAAACAAAGTCAGGGACTATAGTTGTATCCCTAGTGCATAACACATGTAAAGGCATAAAACGTGTTTTTCTCTCCAATCATTTATTCAAATTAATTACATGCAAATAAGTGTGCATATTTGCAGAGCAGAGCTTTTTTTTTTTCCTTCATCCCCCTATAGTATTTTTCTAAATTTATCAAATCCACATTTTAGGGGAAGTCAAAAGGTAAACATGAATTCCTAAGCTGAGTTGAATTACCATATACCCTGATATCACCGATTTTCAGATGTATGAGGTAGATATGTGATTTCACTGATAGGACTACTTCTACCAATGGTAACAGTCACTGGTAACCTCAAATTTGTTTTCTAGGAGATAAAATATAAGACGTGATTATTACAATCATGGTTACCAGCAATGTTCTTAAATATTTGCAATCAGTTGGAAAAAAATTCCAGAATTCAATTTATTCAGTATGTATATACTAAGTACCAACTATATTTCTGCCACTATACTAGGTTCAGGGGATGCAGAGATAGAGATGAAATGTGGTCCCTGAACTCAAGGAGCTTACATTCTCCTGGAGCATAATTAAATGGCTAAGAAAATAAAAGATCACTGCAATAGAAAGGAATAGTAAGTAACTCTGTGTCTGGGGGAAGGCAGTTGGTTCTCTCTTTCCCTTTTCTATACCTACATTCTCAGAAATGACTTTTGTAATTTTTCTCAATAGCAAACCAAACTTATTTTATAATAATAGCTCAAATTTGAATAGTGCTTTGAGGTTTCACTTGCAGCCATGGTATCCCCTTCCTGATGTCATGGTCCTCTTTGAGAACAAAGGACAAACAACAACAAGAACAAGAGGGCTTTCAAAAAACACTGTAAATATTATCTCATTTTATCTTCACAACAATCCTGGGAAGTAAGTGCTGTTATCTCATTTTGCAGATGAAGAAACTGAGGCTGAGAGAGTTTAGATGATTTGCCCAGGGTCACATAGTTAATAAATGTCTGAGGCAGGATTTGAACTCAGGTCTTCCTGACTTTAAGTCTAATATTCTATCTACTGTGCCACCTAGCAATAGAAATTATGAATTTCTTGCACAGTGTTCAGTTAAAATTTCAGTCTTATAAAGTGTTGACAAGGAGAAATTTAAAATAATTTGCTGATTCCGAGGGGAAAATATTCTTCCACTTTATATTTTTTTTTTAGTTTTGTTCTATGCCTGTAAAAAAATTAAAATGAAAGAAAAACATGTAAAAGATCTTACTAACAATAAATTGAACTTTTTCAATTAGCTCTCATTTGCTTTGCATTTGAAAAGTTGAAATAAGGTTAAGTTATGAAGTTATTTTACACAACATATGAAGTCTGGAGGCAGCCAGTGGCTCAGTGGCTAGAGCACTGGGCCTGGAGTCAGGCAGACCTGAATTCAAATCCAGCCTTGGATACTTCTGAACTGTGTGACCCTGAGTAAGTCACTTAACCTCAGATTTCCTAACAAAATGGATCCCCTGGAGAAGGAAATGGTAAACCACTCCAATATCTTTGCCAAGAAAACCCCAGATGGGGTCATGAATGGTCGGTCACAACTGAAATGATTGAACAACCTGCATGTCTAAAAATCAGTGTGTAATAGGAGAGAGTTCTCCATGTAAAGTAGCCCTTTGGTAAATCCTTTTATACAGTGGAATGTCCTTTTGTAATGGAAGCAGTCACACTGATTGATCTGTCCTGTGACTTTGTTCTTTTACTAAATTGGTTTCCTAAAAGTAGGACAGCCTGCATTGTCCCTATTGCTTATTCACAAGAGCATCAATCAGCTCATGTAGACAAAAACCAAAGGAGCTCAAACAATGTGTTTTAAAGAGCAGAGAATGAGCAATCCAGACAGCTTTCCAGCTCTCTGCTTTGGTTCCTCTGATTACTAACAAAACCAGGAGTGTTAGGTCTGTAAATGAATTTGCCTCTTTAGAGTAAAGATTATATTTACAAGCTCAGACTTTTTCAGAAAAGTACAAATATTTTGCACAAGAAAACTCAAGAATCCTCATAGCTAAAGGAGAAACATTGTTAGGTGAGGGAAGCTACAATAGTACAGTGGAAAGAGAGGTTGGCAGATTTGGAATCAGAGAATCTGGACTTAAACCCCGATGTGGCCACTCCCCAAGTGACCTTGGCATGTCAATTTATTTCTTGAGGTCTCTATTTCCTCTACTGTAAAAAAACAAAAAAACAAGCTGAATTAGATAATCTTTAAGGTTTCTTCCAATTCTAAGTCAGTAATTCTGTGATTCACTTTGACGTGCTAAAGTTTAAACATCCCTCTCTCCTTGTGTTCTCCTAGTTTGGTTTTAATTTTGCCTTTATTTATGCTTCCAGGTTAGAGCTGTTATCTATCAGGACCCTTATTCTCCTTTTTGTCATATCTGTCAAATTTGTCAAATTATAAAAGAATTGGGTTGCAGTGACATCCTTGTCTTTTAGAATAACAGGTGACACTTCTAATTATGATAAAAATGTGATAAAATGAAATCCAGCCTGTAGAAAGTATTTAAATAATCTTGGAATACTAATCTCTTTGTTTAGGGTTTCAAGATTTTCTAAAACAATGTGTGTATAGCAAGTTCATCCATGTTATCACTGCCTCCCTTTGGTGTTCTTTTCCAGAAATGTTTTTATAGGTACCTATAATTTTAATTTGATGTTGGGAATTTAATTTTTAAAAAACTCACAATATATCCATCTGATAAATTTTCTGTTCTAGTCATTATGGCCTACTATGTTTGTGAATTGAAAATAATTGGGAAGACACTATCTTTTAGATGTTCTAGGAGTTTTCATTGTAGCCTGCTCCAGTGATTTTTGAGAATGATAGGTTTAGGCAGCATTAGCATCTTCATTGGGCCTGCCAAGTCATGATCATTTTTAACCATGAAATAAAATTAGCAGTAAGAGTCTTAACCAGTTATACTAAGCATTAAGTCTGATTAAATGTTAATACCATGAAGGCTTCTAAGTCTTCGGAGATCTTGAAATATCTCCTGGAAACCTGTAAAAAAAAAAAAAACTTGCTGAAAAGTCTTTAGGATGCAGAAATTTTTCTTTGCTCATTCCATCAGAATCTTCTGTTCTGAGGCTATATTTGTTATAGCACCTGGAAAAAAAAAATCAAACCTTAGGAAGTAGTTTTAATACCAAAACTATGTAAGCAATGTGTGTTTCCAATATTTGCCTGAATAGACTATTTATACCACGTGCCACCTCCTCATATTAAACTTTCATTTCAATGTTCTTTTTGCATCTCTCAGGTGATAAATACAATCCCTTTGAGTGCTTCTTGTATTTGTTGCTTTAACTTTGAAATCCTATTTGTGCTGTGTTCTCTGCACTTTTTTCCTAGTATGACTAGGAATATTGCAAAAGAGGACTGCATTTCAGAAAAAAAAAAACCTCCATTTTCTCCCAAATAAAGCATACCACATACAAAATTTCTTCACTTACCAGATTAATATATGCTTATATTGATGACTCATCATAAAAATATTGTTGAGCTGTGAAGCCAAATGTAGGATAAAATCAAAACCATAGTCAAAAAAGCATTAAGATTAGAAGGACACAAATTATCCTTTATGGTAATCAGAAACACAAATATATTTGGACTTATTTGATTCCATTGTATACATATAATTGTTTATGTGTCTATATATGTATGTATGTATATATATATATATTTATATGTATATATATATACACACACTGAAGAAAATATTTTTAGTTTTTTGAGGAAGCTATTAAAAATACCTTCAGGAGAAAGATTTGACAAAAGAGATTTTAAAGCTTAGAACTGCTTGATAGATACCAGGAAAATAACTTGATATGTTTCCAAATTTATTCTTTCTCATGGAATACTTACAACGGATATGTAACAGTTTTGGAGGAAAGGTAATTCATATTTCTTTTTAATGTCTCTAAGTGTTTTGCATATATTATTTATTCTTTGTCTAAAGAGTCAATATCACAAGATACTCTAGAAGTGTATAGTGAGTGTTTGTTACAGAAGAGGAAGATCAGGGTTTTGTTCTTGAATTTGACACTGCAAAACCTTGGAGAAGTTAAATGACCTCTTTGATCCTCAGTTTCTTTCTTTGACAAAGTGAAGATGACACTTATTTTTCTACTTCCCAGCATTCTCATATGGGTAAAATGAGTTCTCTGAAGTTTTTAAGACTCCACAAACTATACAATGCTATGGAATTAAAAGTTGTTGTTGTTTTTGTTATTATTAAATCTCATTCTTATTTGGGGGGAAATTGAGACTTAGTGAGGCATTTATGTGACTTGACAAAGGGTACACAGAAATTTAGGTCTCCATTGTGAATAATTTCACCCTAGTAATCAATGACTTCTGAAAAAAGTGATCCTGACATTTTTGTCCTGCCTTATAATTCCCCAATATCAAACAATCATTCTTTGGCTCAAGTCAACCAAGCAGAGGATCTAGCGGGGAAAGACACAAAAATATTGTTAATTTCACTATTTAATTTATATAATAATTTCTACATAAGGTGATAAAAATGTTGAGAAAACAAGTTAACCAGTTTGAAAAGATCATGGTGAAAAAAAAATTCATTTTTTAAAAACAGCAAAGTTTTCGTAGTTTTGAGTTAAATCAACTCCACAGCCAAACTTCACACAAACATCAAAAGAAATGTTAGATATCATTAGGGTTGTTGTTGCTTTAATGAAATAAATTGAGTTGTATCTGCTTCCAGTATTTAATAAAACAAATAGTGATTTTTATGCACAAGTAATTTGTATGACTTATGGGAATGATTTCATTTAACTGAGTTCATTGATTTTTCTATGTTAGAACCTTTTCTAAAGTCTTGCTAAACCATATCCTACAGTTTCTGTTATAACTTTGCATATAAGCATGATGAATTCTACACTTATTAGTATTTTAACATCAAAAGCAATGGGCTGTAAAACTTGTTATTAATGAGTTATCCTTGAACTGTTGTATTTTAGATAATGAGTTGTTTGTAAGCAGTAGAGTGATTTGTTTAGATTGTCATGTATTAGATCATTGCTGCTAAATCACTGAAGCATCTCTGGATAAATATATTAAAATGGATTGTGACTGAAGTTCAGTATTGACTTTTGTGCACGTTACCAGAACAATTACAAGAGCCCACCGATGTTTTTTTATCTAAAAAGATTAGCTTTACTGGAGTTGGCACTTCACTGAAGATGAAAAAGATTTAAAAAGGTAATTTGTTTCCAGAGATATTAACACTTTAAATTCATCAGTACAAATTGTTATGAATATTTTTTTTAGTTTCCCTAATTAATGCTATATATTTATTAGGTATGTATACAAAAAAGTATTCTGGTTGGTTTAATAATATTTTATATTCATTTATTCTTTCTAAAGAAAGAATTCTGGTGAAGTAGAGAATAAAATTTTTAAAAATGAGGTCGTTGCTTATATACAAAGGGATGCTTGAAAAATATGAGAGGATATTTTAATAGATCAACCTTCTGGAGGGGGTAGCGAGCTAGCTCCCACATTGGGTTAGAATGCCAGGCCTGGAGTATGGAAGACCCTCCTCGTGAGTTAAACCTGGCCTCAAATACTTACTAGCTGTGTGACCCTGGGCAAGTCACTTAACCCTGTTTGCCTCATCTGTAAAATGAGTTGGAGAAGAAAATGGCAAACCACTTCAGTATCTTTACTAAGAAAACCCTAACTGGTATCATGGAGAGTTAGATACCACTGGAAGTGGGGGGAACCTTCTGGATGATTTTTTTGGTTCTTAATACCGTGTTTTCTTTTTGCAAGATAGATTGGGGCACCTTATTGCTTTTGTGAATTCAACATGGTGCTACTTGTGCCTTACATAAAAAGCATACCAATATAAATAGTTTTAAAAGCATTCAATCTTATGAAATATTTGCTCTGATTTATTTAACAGTTCTTTAAAAAAATTAATCATTTTATTATCTTTAAACTCTATTTTTGATCATACAATGACTAGATTTAAGATATTTCCTACAGATACCTGACACTTTTTATTGCTTATTCATTGCCTTAGTGTGGAAACATTTCAAGAATTTATTATAAACCAGAAATTTATAAAAGCATCTTATACTTTTGTTGACTAATCATGAGAGCTTTATACTTGATTCTTCTATCTAAGCTATTTATCTACTCTAGTGCCTAGCAAAGCATTCTGCACATAGTAGGCATTTCAAATAACTACCTTATTCATTGATTAGTTATATGGTGGGAAAATAACTATATATTTTCAAATAAATCAGTTTGCCTTTTTTCTCTACCTTAGACATCAAAAGCTCCTCTTAAAAACAGAAATAATTTAGTTCATTTGTAACACAGTGAGTAGAAAGGTCTCTCACATGTAAAAGGTATTATGACATGGTTCACCAGCTTCATTTGTAGGTTACCCTTTACATTCAACTTGACTTATTCCTATATTTAATCTTATACTAAAATTTCAACATATCTCTGATTAATTAAACAGAGCCTCAGTTTTCATTCATCAACTATGATTCATTTTAAAAACTGAGAAGTCTCTTTTTAATAGTATTTATTTGTATATCTCTACTAAATCCCTTAATTTCTAAGATTAATGTTAAATCTCCTGAATATATAATTTATTAACACTGGAACCAGTAGTAAACAAAGATGTAGGCAATTATTTATATTTTTATATTTGAAAATGGTCACAGAGTCAGATCGAATCCTTACTAGAATGGCAGAGCATTTATCACCACTTCTGAAAACATAGTCCTATACCATTTGATTCACTCGGGATAAGAAATTTGTATCACAATAATCATCTTCATAATATAAAGGTCACAATAGCATCATAAAGAAGAGATATAACTTAATTTTTTCCATTCTCTCTTTTCTCCCTCTCTCTAAGTGAGACAGGAAAATAGTACTGTCAGCTTTTCTGATGCCCTCACTCTTAATAATCTCTCTCCAGCGTTACTCCTCATAAAATTCTCTTTATGCTGTTCTTCATAAAATAGAAGTTTAAACAGTTCCAACTAGAAAGACATTTCTTACCTTCTATCTCTTTTTACTACTACAGTTTGTCTCATAGATCCTCATAGATGAAAGTTAAACTCATACACTCTCCCTGACTCTAGAGGAAAAAAAACTTATAAAATAAAGCTATAACTCTTAGCAACTCATTTTTTGAAGGAAGCGAGACCTCTGCATAGGCTCTGTACAAGAGACTTTTAAAATAGAGGACAAACATGTAAGGATACATGTAGGACAAAAAAAGAATGTGGTCTTATTTTTTGTAAATATACTGTCATTTACTTTGTAGTTCACACTAATTTGGGTAGAAGAGCAAAAAAGATAAAAGAAAAAAGAAATAATGTCCTAATCCAACGTTTAGAGATTTTAATACATTTACATGTGTGTATGCATACATATATGTGTGTATTACATACATATGTATAAGTGTAGATGGATATGTGTGTATACATTTAATCAGTGTTTAGAGATTGCTTCCTTAATATATTGTTTTATTATTTAGTCACACCTTCCAATTTCAATTGTTATTTAAATTTCCTAATTAATTTTTAAATGAATCAATTTTGGACAAAATGTTCAGCACTGTGATAGGAAATTTCTTGGCTTTTCTTCATTCAATGGCATCATAGATAAGATTAGAGGTAATCAATTTTCATAAAAATAAATGAGTTCTTTGCAGCAATTTAAGAACATCATTTTAAAATGTTGTCATGAGCAAGAGTAAATATATTTATTTGCATTTGTCAAAAAGGAAAAAAATCACAGACAAAAAAGCATATTTTATGAAATTTCAAAGGATTTACTCCTCTGGTGTTACCTCTTTGTTACCTACCTTCCTCCACCAAGTTTTTCCAAACCTAGAAAATAATTATGTTACTCTTGGAATACCACTTTTCCCTTTTTTCTTTTGACTCTAGTGGATCCATTTCTTTTCTGGATTCAGGGGGTGGGCATGGGGGAGAATAAAGTCAAAATAACATAATTCTTTAAACTTATTTATGCTCCAAATAACTTGCCTTTAGCAGAAATAATCACTGAGATTTGTCATTTTAAGGATTATAAAATATTTGATACATATCACAAACATATATGTGCATATATTCAAACACATGTTTACATATCTGCATGTATATACCTATATATGTGCATGTACATGATCGTATACACATATATATTCATGTACATGTATATAAGTAGAAAAGATATAAGCCTATATACATGCTGTCTCAAAAGTCTGGATGTAGGTTAAACTTTACTGAAATTTTTCAGACACTCTATATACTGTTTTCTTCATAGCAGCATATTTCTTCATACTTTCAACTAACTGATCCTTCTTCAAAGGAGAATTCAACTTTATACAAAACGTATAGCATCTACTTCTTGATAGGACTTTTCAGACATTTTTTTGAATGAAAATTCATGTTAGCTGCTAATATAGAATAGATTGGAGTTTCCAAGTGGGTCCAGGATAGTTTCAGAGTACTTTTTTTCTTTGAATAATGTAGAAGACATTTATTATACAATTTATATTATTATAAATTTATAATTTATACTATAAAATTTATATTTATATTACAATTATACTTTTTGCTACCATGTCTCCAAATGCCAATAGATTATTACCTTTCATTTAAAGATATTTTTTCCAATTTGTTTTATTTATGTGCTTGTCAAATTATTCACTTTGGGGATGAAGAATGCAAAGCCTGCTAGATAAAAATCACCTGAAGCATGGTAGCCATTGTATTCTCCTCAACTGAATCAAGTATTCAAGTAAAGATTTTACTGTGTTGTGGCCTGTGATGGGGCCTGTGGGATGTAACCAAAAGATATAAACAACACAGAGCAGATACAATAATGGAGGAAACAGAAATCTCAATACAAATTTTATAACATGGTTTCCAAAAACTGTAATCAGTGTTTTTGAATGTCCTAATATCCTGAATTTTCTAATGAATAATAATGTTAATAATCTTGACCACATCTACCATAATTTAATGTACCACAGCTTTTTTTTCCCATTTTTTTCCTTTCTACTTTTTTTTTCCAGAACATAGAGAGTTCCACTTAGAATATGACTAATTAATAACTTGCGTAAAGGGGCAGCACAATGTAGTTCAAAAAAATGCCGCATTTGGCCTCAGAGAATCTAGGTTCAAATTCAGTCTCTATTACTTACTATGTTTCTGACCCTGAGTAAGTCATGTAACCCTCTGTGAAATGACATATTTGGATATAGGACATTTAAGGTCCCTTCTAGACTATTTCTGTTGAGATCATCCAAAAGTACCAATTTTTAAAAAGTTTTTTTTTTTTTTAAAGAAGATTTGAGGGCAGCTAGGTGGTGCAGTGAATAGAGCACCGGCTCTGGAGTCAGGAGGACCTGAGTTCAAATCCGGTCTCGGACACTTAACACAAAACTAGCTGTGTGACCTTGCGCAAGTCGCTTAACCCCAGTTGCCCTCCAAAACAGCAAAAAAAAAAAAAAAAAAGATTTGATAATTAGGTCCTAAGTATTAACAATAGATCATCTGCTAATAAATTCACACATTCTGGATTATGGGAACTATTTCTATCATGGCTATTTTATAAAACTATTTTTATAATGAAATAATAGATGTGAATTTCTTGACAGCTAATTTTCTGAATTTATTCTACTAATAATAATGACAAGATAGCATTTATATAATGCTTTAAGGTTTGCAAAGTGATTTATAAATACTGATTCATTTAATTCTTACAAAAACCCTGGGAGATAGGTGCTATAAAAGCAATCAGTTTTAATTTATTTTCATGAAAGGGCAACTTAGCCATTGAAGGTTTAGAATTTTAAAATCATTTTTTAATATGCAGGTACAATTTTGAAATTTGTTATCACTTCTTTTGATGTTGATAGTCCTGAGTCTTAATTTTCTGTGGGATATAATACGACAAAGGAGAATTTTTGCTCAGTTCTGAGCACCACTTTTTAGGAAGGAAGGTGGCATGCTGGGGAGTGTCCAAAGGAGGGCATCCAGAACAATGAAATGAGCGATAACTATGTCATATAGGAGTCACTTTGGCTCTGGAGGAAAAAAAACAATTAGGGCAATGAGTAGAAGCTGCAGAGAGAAGAATTTTAACTTGATTTTAAAATTAAATAAATACTAGCATTTATAGCTGCGTAAAAATTGATTAGGCTGCCAAAAAAGAAGTGGTTTCTCCCTCATTTTAAGCAAATGACTGAATCTTTGTTGAAGATACTGTTGAACGGAATGTGGGGTCTGAGGGCCTCTGGGGTCCTTTCCGATACAAAATTATATGATAGTATTTAGGTGAAATATTAAATGGCATCCATAAAATCTGACTACTAAAGTTATATAAACATAAGAGAAAATATCCACCTCATTTTGCATATAAAACATACAGTGAAACATAATGAGACAGTAAGTGAATGACTGAATGGAGGAAACATCACAAATATTAAGTGCCTCCTATGGTGATAACAAGTAAAAGAGTGAGAGTCCCTGCTCTCAAGGCACTCCCATTCCAATGGGGAAACAATACATAAAGTAATGTAATTTTTAAAATGAAGTAAACAAAAACAAACAATGAAAAATGATTTCAATATTCTTAGAGAATGGTACATTTTATACATTTTAATAACACTATATAATATATACACATGTATATATGTGTGTATACATACATATATGTGTGTATTACATACATATGTATATGTATAGATGGATATGTGTGTATACATACATATATGTGTGTATTACATACATATGTATATGTGTAGATGGATATGCGTGTATGCATACATATATGTGTGTATTACATATGTATATGTGTAGATGGATATGTGTGTATACATACATATATGTGTGTATTACATACATATGTATATGTGTAGATGGATA
>JAQQSV010002756.1:0-22345 GCA_028646515.1 Pseudochirops corinnae | reverse complement strand
TATATATGCAATTATTATTATTATTATTATTATTATTAATTATTATTATTATTAACTACATCCAACTGGAACTTCAGATACACAAGCACTGTGGTTGGGAGATCCATCCCGCCCTACCAAAAAGTCAGAGGGGTGAGGGGGGAAGACATAGGAGAGAATAGATTGGGGGAGAGGGATACACTGGGATGGCTGTTTTGGGGTGGTGGGTAGGGGAAAGATGGGGAGAAAATATGTAACTCAAAATCTTGTGGAAATGAATGATGCAAACTAAAATAAAATTAAAAAAAAGATTCTCAGCAGGGAGAGGAAGGAGCATTGTTGGGAAGGAAGACAAATAAATAATCATGTAGACCCTTAAAAAAATATTTCCCTGTTATATGTCTTGGACTCTGCTCAATTCACTTTTTTATTATTTCATGCAAGTCTTTCCATGTTTTTCTAAAATTAACCAGTTTATCATTTATTATAGTACAGTAGTATTCCATCACAATCATACACACCAACTTGTTTAGCCATTCTCCCATTGATAGAAATTACCTTAATTTCTAATTCTTTGCCACTACAAAAATGCTGTTATGAATATTGTTGTACAAATAGGTATCTTTCCTTTTTCTTTGATTTCTTTGGGATATAGACCTAGTAGTAGTATTGCTGGATCAAAGGGTATCACAGCTTTATGACTATTTGGGCATAATTCCAGATTGCTCTCCAAAATTGTTGCATCAGTTCACAGTTTCAACAACAAGGTATTAATGTCCCAGTTTTTCTACATCTCGTCCAATATTTTTCATTTCCCCCTTCTATCATTTTAGCCAATTTGATATTTCTTTCAATTGGCATTTCTCTAATCACTAACATTTTAGGGCATTTTTTCATATGACTATATATTATTTTGATTTCTTCATTGAAAAACTGTCTATTCATGACCTTTGATCATTTATCAATTGGTGAATGACTAATATTCTGATAAATTTGACTCAGTTTTACGTATATTTGAGATATGAGACCACTATCCAAGAAAATGTCTATAAAATTTTTTCACATTTTTTTTTTTACTAATCTTGGCAACATTGATTTAGTTGTACAAACCCTTTTTAATTTGATGCAATCAATCAAAATTATTTATTTTATATCTTGTGAATGTTCTCTCTCTCTTATTTATTCATAAGTTCTTCTCTTATCCATAAGTCTGATAGGTAATGTATTCCATGTTCTTATAGTTTTCTTACATCTTCCTTTATATCTAGATCATGTATCCATTTTGATCTTATCTTGGTAAATGGTCTGAGAGGTTGATTCATACTCAGTTTTTTTTCAAACTTCTTTCCAGTTTTCCATATATATATATATGTGTGTGTGTGTGTGTGTGTGTGTGTATGTATATACACATAAATAAAATAGTATATTCCCATCCCTAAAGTTTAAATTTTTACATTTATTAAGCACAAGGTTACTATAATCATTTACTACTGGGCATTGCATGTCTACTCTGTTTTACTGATCCACTTTGCTATTTCTTAGCCAGTACCAGATAGTTTTGATAATTACTGTCTTATGATATAGTTTAAGATCTGGTTCTACTAAGCCTCCTTTCTTTACATTTTTCCCATTAATTCCTTTGATATTCTTGACCTTTTGTTCTTCTAAATGAATTTTATTATTATTTTTTAGCTCAATAATTTTTTTGGTGGTTTAATTGTGATGGCATTGAATAAATAGATTAGTTTAGGTAAAATTTTAATTTTTTTAATATTGGCTCTGCCCACCCATGGGCAATTACTATTTCTCCAATTATTTAAATATGACTTTATTTACATAAATGTTTTATAATTATATTCATGTAGTTCTTGGGTTTGCCTAGGCAGTTATACAACCAGGTATTTTATACAGCCTATAGTTATTTCAAATGGGGTATCTGTTATTTTCTCTTCTTGTAGGCTTTTGCAGGCTGATGATTTATGTGGGTTATTATATATTCTGCAACTTTGCAAAAGTTGTTAATTGTTTCAACTAGTTTCTTAGTTGACTCTCAAGGTTTCTCTAAGAGAACCATCATATTGGGGTGACTAGGTGGTGCAGTGAATAGAGCCCTGGAGTCAGGAGGTCCTGAGTTCAAATTCGACCTCAGAGACTTAATACTTACTAGCCGTGTGACCTTGGGCAAGTCACTTAAGCCCAATTACCCTCCAAAAAGCAAAAAAACCCCAACAACAAAAACAAGAAAACCATCATATTATTTTGAAAGAGTGATTATTTTGTTTCCTCATTGCTATTTCTATTCCTTCAATTTCCTTTTTCTTGTTTTATTGCTATAGCTAATACTTATAGTATAATTTTGAACAATAATGATGATAATGGATATCTTTGCATCCCCCTTGATCTTGTTGTCATGGCTTCAAGTTTATCCCTGTTACAGATAATGTTTACTCTTGGTTTTAGGTAGACACTACTTATCATTTTAAGAATTGTTGTTGTTCAGTCACTTTTTGGTCATCTCTGACTCTTTATGACCCCATTTGGGGTTTTCTGTGGAATGGTTTGCCATTTTCTTCTCCAATGGATTTTGTTGTTGTTGTGTTTGTCCTTTGTTTTTGAAGAGGACCATGGCATGAGGGAGATTGACTTGGATTTGAGAGAGGGAAGACTGTGCAAGGTCACCAGCCTCACTCTGAGTGCCTGAAAAGTCCTTAACCTAAAAGGGCCAGGGTCTCCCATTGCATTCTGGGTCATTTCTAGTCATCCTGATGAATGACTGGATCTGGATCCAGATGACTCTGGAGGAGAAAGTGAAGCTGATAAGGCAGCCCTCACTCTCTCAAATCAAAGTCAACTGCAAGTCCTGTCACCATCTCCCTGAGGCCATGGTTCTCTTTGAAAATGAAGGACAAACACAACCTGTGAGTAGACCAAGCTGTGTGAATGGGGACCCAGCTAGTTGGGGTACTCATGCACTCCCCTTCTGCTCCCCCTCCTGCTCCTGCTCTTCTCCAAGGGAAGGTAAATTTTGATGGCCAGAAGCTGCCTACTTAACTTGGGCTTTACTGACTAGATTCCTTCCTTTCCTTCCCTTACTTTTCCCACTTTTCTCCTTAAACCCACTTTACTCTGAAGCTCATAGATTGGACCACAATACTCCACTTAATGGCTATATTTTGGGCCCTCCTGGCTTGATATTTTTTTCTTCTTTTCTAATTAATGGGGCCATCACTTGACTCACTTTTTTTTTCTTTTTGGAGGGGGGAATGCAGGACAATTAGGGTTAAGTGGCTCGCCCGAGGTCATATAGCTAGTAAATGTTAATTGTCTGTGGTTGGATTTGAACTCGGGTCCTCTTGACTCCAGGGCCGGTGCTCTATTCACTGTGACATCTAACCGCACCCCCTCCCCCTCGCCCCCCTTGACTTCACTTCTTAAAGAGGCCTATTCACTGAATGGGTATTACCTCACTCTAAGTGAGTACCAGCTCATTTCATAGATGAGGAAACTGAGGCAAATAGGGTTAAGTGACTTGGTCATGTAGCTAAAAAGGGTATGAAGCTGGATTTGAATTCAGGGAGAGGTGTATTCCTGACTCTAGGGCTAGCACTCCATCCCCTGTGCCCCTGCATTTTAAGAAAAGCTTTGTTTATTCCTTTGCTTTCTAATGTTTTTAATAGGAATAGATGTCTTTTGTCAAAAGCTTTTTCTGCATTTAATGATATACTCATATGATTTTTGTTGTTTTTGTTATTGATATGGTCAATTATGCTGATAATTTTTCCAAATATTGAAGCAGCCCTGTGTTCCTGGTATAAAATCAAGTTGATCATAATGTATGATCTTTGTAATATATTGCTGCAATCTCCCTGCTAGTATTTTATTTAAAGTTTATTACATTTGCACTATGTGCAGAGTAGTGTAATAGGCAATGTGGTTATGCAAAATTTAGGTATGATGCATTTGCTGACCTTAGGGACCTTACGGTCTAGAAGTCTAGTATAATCCATATTTTCATATACAAACTCAAAAGGAATAGAATATATGAAAAGAATATGTTGTATATATTTATATATCACAAATCTATTAAATCATATTCCCCCTCACATGTGTGTGTGCGTGCATGTGTGTGTGCACATGCACAAATGATGGGAACTGGAATGGAAGAGGACAAATGAAATAACTATTCCATTTTGTGCTTCTTGGCTCTGCTTCTGACTTTCTGCTCTTTTTCACCACAACGTTTTATGGATATTCCCTTTCCCTCTTTCTAGCTCCCTTTTACGTGTCCCCCCTCCTGGGCCCACTCATTAGAGTGTAAACTCCTGGAGGACAGGGACTGACTGTCTTTTTGCTTGTGTTTGTATTCCTAGCATTTAGCACAGTACTTGGCTCATAGTGAGTGCTTCATAAATATCTTTGCTGCCTTGCATAGTCTGACACATAACTCTGATTTTTGAAGAGATTTCAGAGTTCATGGAAGGTATAGGCAGGATCTCAAAGCTTATAATTCTAGAAGTAAAGTTAGCCCACGAACATGGGGAAGTTCTGAGAAATAAACTTGTGTTGATGCAAACATAAATGCTTTTGATAAAGACTCCAACTCAACAAACATTTATTAAGTTCTTACTCTATTCCAAGCTTGTTCTAGGTCCTGAGCATATAAAGATAGAAAGAAAGCATTCTTTGTTCCCAAGAAACTTAGTCTACTGGAAAGAAAAAATTGGGGCTGTCTAAAGAAACTGTTATATTTGTACAGTAAAATCATCAAAAAAACCTGAATTTTTTTCTTTGAGATTATGAATCTTTCATTCCTCTAAATGAATTTAATTTTTATTTTTCTTATACTATAAAGTATGCCTTTAGTAATTTGATTTGTATAGCTATCTATACATATGTACGTACATTGATATTGTCCAGTCGTGAGCACTGAATATTGCTCTATTTATTTAAGTCATTCTTTATTTCATTAAGAAGCATTCTGCAATTGTATCCATATAAGTGTTGCCTCTGCCTTGGTAGATTGACTGCTAGATATCTTAAGCATTTTGTAGTTGTTTTGAACAGGACTTCCTTTTCTATAATTTCTTTCTGATTTTGTTACTGCTATGTTGAAATGCTGTTGTGTTTGTATGTGTGTGTGTGTGTCTGTTATATTCTACTACGAATTTATTCATAGCCTAAATTACTTGATTTGCTTATCTTGTAGAATATTCTAAGTAAACTATCATGTCATCCACATATTGGAATAAGTTTTCTTTTCTTTGTCTATCAGGATACCTTCAAATTCATTACCTTGTCTTATTGCTATTGTTTTCATTTCTAGAATTATGTCAATTAACAGTAGCACGATCCTTGCTATTCTCTTATATTTACAGGGAACATTTCCTAATATTTTCCCACTGCATATGTAAAGGTGTAGTAGTCAACTGAATCAATCACTTCTACCCCACTTAGGGTAACTATCTTAATCAAGTGAGGATCAGTCAATCAGCCAATCAATCAAAGACATTCACCTCTGTGAAGAAAAAGTCCTTTATCAATTAAGAAAGAATAGAAACCATTGGATGAAATGAAGTGATACTACCAGTGAAATGTGCTGGGGTTGGCTGAAGAGCCTCAGTCATGCTCTGTAGGGTTTGCTTGAAATAGTAAGCCAGCCCAGAACCCGGGGATTAAAGTGTCAGCTCAGTCCTGGGGTGGAAGCAGTTTTAGCTAAACCTCTGAGAGAGAATCACTTAAGGGGGAGGGGAGAGCCTTTCTCTCCTTGTCTGCCCTTGACCTCGTGAACTTTGAAAGGCTAAAGGATTTGGAATTCTCTTTAGCATCCTAGCTATGTTCCCTGAACAACAGTGATTAATGGCAATGCCTGCATCAGGATCCAAAGATAAACCAGATATACTAAGACAAAGTCACCTTCAGGACTCTCCAAGAACTCTAACAGAAAGCTTACACCGTGCCTGAGGACAAGTTCTTGAGGATTTCCCAAAGTAAGCAAAAGACTTCCTGGCTTCTGTCATTTGTACTCTATGCTTGAGCTCACTTTTTCCTGGACTCTGTATGTACTTAAGAATGTGTTGTGTTTTTTTTTTTGGACTAACTATTCTTACCATACTACTTTTATAGCTATTTTCTTATAAAAGCTAATAAGTATATAAAACTGACTGGTTAATTGATATAAACTGATAGTCAATTGGGGAAATATATCAGTGGGAACCAGGGGTCCTCTAGGAATCCTACCTGCCTCTGTGAGTGGAGGTTGGGAGAGTGATTGGCAAAGCCTGTGCTACACATATAATACTAGCTTTTGATTTTATATATGTCATTTTAAAAGTTAATTTATTTTTAGTTTTCAACATTCACTTTTATAAGTTTCAAATTTTCTCCCCCTTCCTTTCTTCTTACCTCAAATATGTCATATTTAAAAGGCATCCTTCTATATCTAGGCTTTGTAGGGTTTTTAGAATAGATGTTGTACTTTAAGAATAAATATTGTACTCTAGATCTAATGATATAACCAATAAGTTGTGGATGTTTTGGTTTTTTATATGATTAATGATGTTATTTCCCCAATGCTGATCTATCTTTGTATTCTTGGTGTAAGTCCAAATGAGCCATGGTGAATAAATTTTTGGATAAATTACTACATTCTTTTTGCCAGAATTATATTTACGATTTTTCAATTGATACTCATTAATGATATGTCTATAGTTCTTCTTTGCTTTATCTTTCAAGTACTATAGAATGGCATTAATAGGAGCTGAATATTAAGAAAGACAGCTGAGAATGATTGTCAGAGTAACATGGCTAAATGTGAATATTTTCAAGAGTATTAAAGCTCATAAAGCATTGATGTTATTGATGAAATTCAAAAGACAAAAAGGGGGATTTTAGCAAACCTGTTGAAAATGATTGGAATATCAAGGAAAGGATTGGGGTAAATGATCAAGTGATAATAAAAATACATGGAGAAGAAGAGTTTTGAACTCATTTTACTTTTAAAAATTTTCCCTGCAAATTAGAAGGATATTAAAAAGTGATTAATATGGAGCAAAGCCTAAGATAAGTAAAGAGATGACAAGAGAACATCTTAGTGCATTCAGCCAGCAACTTTATCCCAGGTTGCTTTTGCCTGACTATTCCCTCCCAAAAGAAGAGTGCACATGATTGTTTAGCCATAGTTGGTGACCTCCAAAAATTATAAAGAATATGAGGCGTACCACAAAACTGGAGATGGGCAAATGTTATCCAGTTTTTTTTTTAAATGGGAGAAATTATGGTCTTCAAACTAAAAGCCAGTGAGCTTGAATGTGAATCACGGCAAAATTTTAGAATGTACCATTAAAGGTGTGGTTTTTGAACATTTAGAAAAGGAAGTAGTTATTACTATGCATGAACATGAATTTGTCAAGAACAGGTTATGCCACTCTAAACCCATTTCCATTTTGGACTGGGTAAGTAGACTAATGGATCTGAGGAATGTTGTAGAGTTAGAGTAACTGGGTCTCAATAAAGCATTTGATACTATCTTCCAGAGGATACTGTAGCCGATTTTGAGAGATGGGATAGAAGATGTGGTAGGAACAATATTCTACCCTCATCCCCTTGTCCCTCATGCAAATTAGGCTAATTTTCCTTAAAAGGCATTACCTTCAAGTCTTTTTTGCACTTGGGACTTAAGGTTCAGTTTGTTGACATCTCTTCCTGAGTACAAAGCAGACTTGAGGAGCTGGGTGGGGGATAGGGCAAGGCCTGATAATCTGATGTTTGAATAGCATATCATGATGTTCAACTCAGTCAAAGAAATCTTTAGGCTCAGCTAAATTCAAGATGTCCTTAATGGCTATTTGTATTGAATCCTCTTGTTGTGGCTAAGGAAAATACCTTTTTTTTGGGGGGGGGTCAAACTGTTGAATGACATATAAATGTCTCATTTTTTCCTACTATAAATCTAAATGATCAGATTGTCCTGAATCAAGCTGAGTCCAGAAGAGACAATAAATTAAACTGTTGAATTACATGACCAAAAGAGTAGCCATTAATAAACCATATTTGTTTTTTTGTCTGTTTTGTCTGTTGAACTCAATTTTGTCTGTTGAAATGCTCAATGGATTTGTCTTTGCTTAACATTTTTGTCTGTGACTCAAAATAAATTTTTCTCAGATTTTCATATGATATAAAAGTGTGAGATTTCATAACACACTAGATGACAGAATCATAATTCAAAAGGATCCCAACAAACTGGAGTGATTGGTCAAATCCAGTCAGATAAAATTGTAGATGTGATAAGTATAAAATACCATACTTGGGTAAAGTTCAGAAAGAAAAGGATAAGGTACTAATGGGTAGACAATGATTCCTGTGACAGATTTGAGGGTTCAAGTGGAATGCAAGCTCAGTTTGAATTAATTTTGACACAGAAGCCAAAACTAATTTGACTATAGGCTTCATTTATAGAGATATAATGTTAAGTGTGAGGGAGATGAGAATTCCATTGTATTCTCTACAGTGATCAGACGACATCTGGAGTATTGTGTTATGTTCTTGTCACCACATTTTAGAAAAGATTCATATAAATTAGAATACTTTTTGGTGGAAGGAAGGCAGCCAGGATGCTGAGGAGATTGAAAATGATGCCATTCAAGGATTAGTTGAAGAAACTGGGCATTTTTAATTTGTGGAAAAGTCTATTTAGAGGGAATAACACTTATTAATATAGATCTTCAAGTATTTGAAGAGTTTTTGTGCTGAAAAAGAATCAGACTTGTTCTTTATGACTCCAGAGGGCTAAATAAGGAACAATCTATGGAAATTTCAGGAAGGAAGATTTTTAGCTTGATATAAAGAGAAACATCCCAATAATTAGAACTAAGTAGGCAATGTGCTGCTTTGGAAGGTAATGAGTTTCCTTTTACTGAAAGTCCTCCAGTGGGTTTAGCTGATTAGTCAACAGACATTCAAGTGTCCCCTATAGAGAGGCAAAAACAGTATCTACTCTCAAAAAACTGGAAGCCTAATGGGGGGAGAACACAAGCAAACAACTTTGTACAAACAAGATATATGCAGGATAATTGCAGGTAATCAACAGAGGGAAGGCACTTGAATTTAGTGTGAGTGGGGGGAAGCATGCAAGGTAGAAGGCGAGACTTTAGCTGTCACTTGAAGGAAGCCAGGAGATAGAGATGGAGAAGGAGAGTTTCCAGCATAGGGAACAGCCAGTGAAAATACCTAGAATTGGGAGATGGAGTGTCTAGTGTGAGGAACAGAAAGGAGACCAGTGTCACTGGGCTGTAGAGTATGTAATGGGGGTGATGGTATAAGGAGTAAGAAGATTGGGAAAGACAAGAAGAGGCCATTCTGTGGAGGGCTTTAAAAGTCAGTGGATTTTGTATTTGATCCCAGAGACAATAGAAAATTGGTTGAATAGAGGGATGATGAGATGATCTGCTAAAACTTGTGCTTTAGGAAGATTACTTTGATAGCTGAATGGAAGACTGGAGTGGGGAGAGACTGGCACCAAGAAATGAGCCAGTAAGCTATTGCAGTAATCCAGGAATGAGGTGATGAAGGTGAAGACCGGATGACTACATCTGAGATATTATAAAGGAGATTCCCATTCATGAATGGACTGGAATAGAATGCCTCTAGCTCTCTTCTAATTGAGTTTATATAATTCTACTGGGGTCACAAAGTCAGACACGACTGAAAAATGACTCAACAACAAAAAACAATAGTTCTACAAATAGCTATAATTCATGACAAGTGCATTGGAAAAGTTAACCTCTGAAGCTATACAGAATAGACCTCATCTGTTTTATACCTTTCAACTACCAATTAAAATTGACACTGACTGGCCTGATGCTGACTGATAACTCGTATAAGAGAGTGACATTAATGAAAAGACAGCTGGGGTATAATTTGTGCCCTTATAGGATTAAAAATAATACCTTATTAATATCTTGTTTTTTTCTGTAACACTTATTTCCAGACAGGCCCCAGTCTCCACAACAACACAGTGAGACTTCCTTTGTAGCAAAAAAGATTTAATCAAAATTCATCAACATAGTGACTAACGATACAGGCAGTATCTTGCCCGAGAGTCTTCTGGCCCCTACCAAAAGTAACAAGATGAATTTCTTCATCTTCTCCCCAGGGCCAAGACAGATCCTCATAATTACTTCGTTTGACTTATTTTAATGTTCTTTTATACTTTTGTACTACCTGTTTATACTATTATAATTGCATTGCATTGTGGCTATTGTATATATTATTTTACTAATTCGACCTTGTTTCACTTTATGTAGTTCTTAATATCACTGTGAATTCCTTATATTTGTCAAGGATTATGACAGAAACACAATTTCATTACATTCATGTACTGCAAATTGTTCAGGCATTCCTCAAATGATGGACACCTACTCTGTTTCTAAATTGTTTTTTTGCTACCACAAGTGCTACTATGAATATGTTAGCAAAAACGGGGTCTTGGATCATATACCCTATGGCCTTCTGTGTGTCAAAGGCTAACGATGATTTAGTGACTTTTCTGACATAATATTAAGTTGCTTTCCAGAATAGCTAGACCAATTCATAGCTCCACCATCAGTATATTAGTGTTATATGTAATAGATCCCCACAGCCCTTCCCACATTAATTATTTCTAACTTTTCTTATTGTTTCTAATTTCATGAGTGTTAGAATATCCTGTTGTTTTAATTTGTATTTCTCTTATTAAGTTTAGTGCATTACAAATTGTCTTTTTTTTCTTTTTTTATGATCACTAAAGTAGTCATTTGTTAGAGGTCTGAATGGAACTTTGGTCATCGATTTTCAAACAAGCCTGACCCAGTCAGTTTTTGTTCCTCCCTATGAAGGATCAGTCCCTTGCTGCTCTCTTGACTTGAGGACCATACGTTAATCCTCAGTCCAGGAAACTTTTTTTTTTTTTTTGTTTTTTTGGAGGTGGAAGGTGGGGCAGTTGGGGTTAAATGACTTGCCCAAGGTCACATGGCTAGTTTTTTGTGTCTGAGGTGGGATTTGAACTCAGGTCCTCCTGACTTCAGGGCCTACGGCTCTATTCACTGCACCACCTAGCTGCCCCAGTCCAGGAATCTTTGATGGTCTTTGAGAAGTCTAGGGCCCAGAATCCCACAACTCAAATAGGCAGTATTCCTCTCCACAGTTGCCATCTTGAAGGTTGAGGGACTGTGCATTGTGATGGCCACCTTTTGAGGTATATTGGCAAAAGCATATTGGACCACAATATTATTTCCCCCAGTCCATTTTATACTTCAATGAAAGGTTCCTGAGTGGACTGATTTGGGGAGGGGGAAGGAATATACACTGGTACAGGTTTTCTTTTCACAACTAAGGATCCAAGTTTACTTTTAGTTATGTTGTGGCAGAATTGTCCTAAGACTCTATAGACCCAGTAAAAAAGGAGTGACTCAGATCCATAATAGCCTGAATCAGTCATAGACTTAGAGGTAGAAGAGACTTTGGGGGTCCTCTAGTCCAGTCCCCTAATTTTAGAGATGAGAAACTGAGACTTAAAGAGATAAAATCACACTGGTAGTAAATGAAAGTGTAAGGATTTGAACCCATGTCCTAAAACATTCTCCAGGCATGGGACTTAACCATCTATTCTCAAAAATGAGATGTGAATAAGCAAAAAGGAGAAATGTCTGGAGAAGTCCTTCCCAATAAGGTGTCAATTTTACCTCCACCCTCCACAAGTAAGATTACTTCTTCTAAATCTTGCCAAATAAGTCTTATACAAAATGACTAATATGGAAATGTTGTACATGATTGCACATGTATGACCTACATTTAATTGCTTTCCATCCCAGGGAGGAAGGGATAGAAGCTGGAAATCAAACTTTAAAAAATTGTGAAATGTTAAAAACTTATTTTAAAATGCAATTGGGGAAGAAATAAAATATTATATATCAAGAAAAAATTGATCAGATCCCTTTGATGAGTCCCCTACAAATGCACCATGGGATTAAAGAAAGGCTGTCTTTGTCTACAGCGTGCTAAACTTGGAGTTGGGAAGACCAATTCCAAATTCTGCTTTTGGTCCTTGTTAGCTGTGTGGTAATGGGTAAGTCATTTGATATTTTTGAGAACTGAAGAGGCTCTATGATTATGTGTTATAGACTATTAGAGTTGACTAGGATTGAGAAGAATTAGAAATTGAGTGTTATAATACAGTACCCATCATATTCACCCTTATAGGCCTGTCCCTCTCCACCAGCTTAGCTAAAAGGAGGTTGGTGACAAACTGGGGAATCTCATTCAGCGTTCTTTGTTTCAAATATCAGGTCCTGCCCTAGTCATTCTGCTTTTTCTCCTCATGTACATATGTACTTTTATCACTAGGCCTATAAAGGGCACATAGAGAAATGAAAATATTACTCCCCAGAAGGAGGAACAGCTATACTTTTACACTTGACAAAAGCAACTCGATTTATGAGAAGTGTTTTTCATTGGACTTGGCAAGAAGATGAAAGTTTTTCTCTAATCCATTGAAGTTCTTTTAAAAAACAGAAAAGAAAAAGATAAATGAGTTGACTCAACCTCAACTTGATTTGCCTGGGAACCAACAGACTGGTGCTGAAGGGCTTCTGGTCCCAGCTGGAAAGCTGAGATAGCAGCTAGGAATGCTTCATGTTGCCAAGAATGTCAGAAATTGCTTCTCAGCCCTGAAAAACAGCAGCAGGTTTCAGTGCTACCTTGACAAGCCACTCTGAAAAAGGATGGGTGGCAGGTGAAAGAGAAGGAAACAGAAAAGCATTTGCAAAAATTCTCCTCATGTTGTCAGTTCTTGAGACATCCTATTTTAAAGGGGCACAGATGAGGGAGGAAGTAAAACACTGATAAGAATGAAGGAGCAGAGACTTGTATCTTCCTTTTTCAAGAAGGGTGACCAACATTGCACCCCCCCCCCCGTAGGAATTTTCCTAGAACTCACTGGTTCCTAGAAGATGCCATCTCACTGATGAAGAGTTGTGGGCTCAGTTTCTTTTGACACATCAAGTGAATTAAAGAATTAGAGGGTTGCTAAGCATCACTCGTTTTTACACAGACACAAAAGAGTTGGGGCTTCAGTTCATCCCAGCTGCTGGGATGACCCGTCCTGAAAGTACTGTTGCTACAAGTGGAGACATGTTGCAGGCTGGCCCTGGGATTATCACTTTTCCTCTGCTTCCACAAACTGTTCTAGAAAATCAGTCTGATTAATTTATAGTCACAACTCATACTGTGCTATGATGCCAACCCACTCACATATGCCAGCTGAATCACTCAGTGAGTTTTGGGTCAGCTTGTTTTTCCTCTTCTCCTCTGGGGTTCTTTTTCCCTGTGTGGATGTTACTGGGAGCTCAGAACCATGCCAGTTAGATGCTGTTTGTGGAAAGAACATTGGATTCAGAATCAGAGAATCTGGATTTGCGTCTCCAAGATGTCCTGTTTATTGCCTATGTGTATTTGGACAAGTCACTTTAGCCTTTTTCCTCATCTATAAAGCTAGGGAAGGGGAGGACCATATTACTTGTATGATGCTTTTTGGCTCTAAATCTATGATCTGTATCTGTCAGGGATATTTCATACTAGCCACTCTGTGGGGACCAACACTTGAGACAGTGAACACTCATTTTGGAGGCTTGGAGCATCCCTGTATCATACCTGTCTCCATCAAGCCTCTGGACTTATTATTACCAAATCCTCCAAGGTTCCATACTCAATATATACCTCGTGATGCCTGGAGTCTTGCTCCAGAACACACCCTTCCACTCCCATTCAGTGACTCATACTCCCCTGCCTGCTCAGAGGTGCATAACCATAGTACTTCATTTGAACTGACCATTCTCTGTTCTCTATCTAGTTTATCCCATAAATGCAGGACCCACATTATAACCACACCTATTCCATAGGTTCTGAGAATCAGGAAAATTCCTGACATTTTTTGATAGGCAGTTGTAGGTGGCACTGAGGGTAGAGTGATGGATTTGACATTTAGGAAGACTTGAGTTCAAATCTTGCCTCAGATACTTTTTGCTGTGTGACCCTAGACAAATAACCTCTTTCAGTCTCAGTTTTCTCATCTGTTAAATGAGAATAATAACAGTAGTGACCCATCGGGGTTACTGTGAGAATCAAATTAGGCAACATATGTAAAATACTTTGTAAACCTTAAAATCCTGCATAATTGCTAGTTATCATTATTGTGGATACTAATATCTAATATTACATGCCATAATATGAACACTTGTTGAGTCCCCTTCTGAATGACTACCAGCTTTCTCTCCAAAGTCTGTCACCCTACTTTGTTAATTGTATATTTTGTTATTAAATGCCGGTATTCACTGACTTGAAGGTATTCATATCTTTGAAGCTTGTAGATTCATTGGTTCCTAACCATCTCAGCTACATACTGGCTAATTTGCTTCCAAGTTATTGGCACAATTAACAAAGCGAAGTTTAAACTTTGTCTTTTAAACCAAACCGATGACTTTTCATGTCACTGGAAGAACAAGATTTTCCTATTTGAATTCTTCAGAGGCAAATACATGGCATAGTGGAAAAGGTACTGGACTTGAAGTCAGATTCTACATCAGAGCACTTACTAGCTATGTGATCTTGGATAAGTCACTTAACTTCTATTTGCCTCAATTTCCCCATCTTTAAAATGGGGGTGATGACACCTCCCTCCTTAGGGTTGTTAAGAGGATCAAATGAGATAATATCTGTAAAGCACTTTTCAAACCTAAAAGCAATACACAAATTCTATTATAATTATTAAATGGGTGATTTGAAGTCCTTTCCAGCTCTTATATCCTGTCATCCTATCAGCCAAAGATGGCATTTGTCTAGTCTCTCATAGGCCCATGACTGGTTACAGCCTAAACAAGGTTGAATAGTCCTAATGCAGAAGCATATTTTTAAGGAAATCTTGTTTCCCTGCTAGGTTGGAAGCACTTGGATGCTTGGGGGTCCTTGCATTGCACCTAGTGCTTAGCTACTCTGTATACAGTAGGCACTTAATGATGACACATTAAATGCTTTGTATTCCTTCTGCTCTATGGCTTTGCTCTTTGCAAGCTGCAATAGGGCTGTTTGGAAACCAATAGTAAGGACTTGTTTAGAAAGCCCTGTAACTAGATAACTCAAAGTTGTCAGTTAATTTGGCTTTTAGCTTATGACTTTTCCAAACTTGGTCACTGAATTAAGAGAAAAGTCAAGGATTCCTCAGTTTTCCTTTCTCTCTCGTAACTCATGTGAATTTCCTCCTTAGATGATGTTTAGTAAAAATCTTGTTAAAAGAGCTCCTGGTGTTGGTTTGCACTAAAGTACTCCTTGTACTCTGCTTCAAAATCTTTTTTTTCCCCAGGGTCCAAGGAGAGATACTAATTCTTCTTGAGTAAAAAAAATAATTACTTGGGGTGGCTAGGTGGTGAAGTGATAGAGCACTGGCCCTGGAGTCAGGAGGACCTGAGTTCAAATCCGACCTCAGACACTTAACACTTACTAGCTGTGTGACCTTGGGCAAGTCACTTGACCTCAATTGCCCTGCCCTCCCCCCTCCAAAAGAGTAAAAAAAAAAAAAACAAATAAAAAAAATTACTAGAGGGGCCAGGAGAGAGAGAAAGGGGGGAGGGTGGGGGAGGGGGAGAGAGATTAAAAGATTAAAAGGAGCAGGTGCCAGGAAAAGGAAATCAAAGCAGAAACAATGGAGACAAGCCACGTCTCTATCTTTCTTTCATCTTTGGTAACTTTGGAGTCTTGGGTTCTATACTGACAATTATAGAATTCAATAAAACTTAACCTAATACCTCATTAAGAGAGGCACGATGCCTATAATTTAGGGTTGTAATTGTCCTGCCATACTTTTCTCTGGTTAGATCACAGACAGAGACGGTATTGTACTCCGTTCTGGTTACTGAATTTCAGAAAATGTATTAATAAACTTAGTGTCCAGAGAAAGGTGAGCAGAATGTTAGCTTCTTAGGGTCAAGGATTATTACTTTTTGTCACTGTAGCAGTTGCATGCTCTGATTTACCCAGTGTGTCCTCTGGAAGAGGTTGAGGTCAATCTAGGTTCAAGGCACTTGGGGAGAGGGGTATAATCTCTCTTTCTGTCTGTCTGTCTCTCCCCCCCTCCTCTCTCTTTTCCCACTCTCCCTCCCTCCCTCCCCCCCTACACACACACACTCACCCGCTCACATGCTCACACACCCACACACTCACATGCTCACACACTCACACACACACACTCTCACTGACTCTCACATTCACTCACACTCTCACTCTCACCCTCTCTCTCACTCTCACTCTCTCACACTCTCACACTCACACTCTCACTCTCTCACTCTCACTCTCACTCTCTCACTCTCACTCTCACTCTCTCACACTCTCACTCTCACTCTCTCACTCTCACTCTCTCTCACTCTCACATACTCTCTCTCACACTCTCTCCCTCTCTCACCCTCTCCCTTTCTCTCTCTCTCTCCCTCTCTCTCTCTTTCTCTCTCTCTCTCTCCTTCTCTCTTCCCCCCTCCCCCTTAGCTTACAATCAAACTGAATGAGGGGGACATATGAAACACATGGAAACAATTAGGAATAACAGATGATAGCATCTAGCTAAGTGTTACAGAAAGTCAGTGGTTGGTTAGTGGCAGGCACTGTGTGGCTACAGGATGAGAAATTAGGAAAAAATACGTGTACATACACACATATACATATATCTATACATAGAGATTTATCATTATATCCTATCTATTATCTATTTACCTATCTATCCATCAATCTACCCATCCATCTATCATGTATACAACAAGCTGCCTTACATCGTTGTCTCCCCAGTGCCACAGTACTTGGGAACTTATGTTTGATGAATTGAATCTGTTGTTGAATTCCTACTTTACCACATTTTTTATTGCACTTTTGTAGACCAATAAAGTATAAATCAGCTCCAGATGTATAAGAGGAAGAGACAAGGGATATATTCCGAACTATTTAAATCTCATCTGAGTCCATATATTGAATTTTTGTGATACAAAAATCTTAGCCTCATGTTGATGCTGAACTTTAATTATATATGTCCTGGGTATCTGAATATTTCTAAATCCACAGAAACTTAGATATTTAAAACTAGAAGAGAAGTTAAAGATTTTCAGTTCTATCCTCCCTCTGCCATTTTCCAGGTGATACAACAGGTTTAGAGAGGTTAAACAATTTGCCCAAAGACTCACAAAATATGAATGGATGGAGCCAGACCTGGGATTCAAGTGCCTTGACCTTCAGTTTTTCCCCACACTGCTATACTACCATATCAAGCCAATCAACAGGTATTAGTTTAGATCTTGCTACATACTCATAGTGGTGGCTAGTGGATAGTGTGTGGGGCCTAGATTCAGGAAGACTCATCTTCCTGAGTTCAAGACACTTACTAACTCTATGACCCTGAGCAAGTCAGTTTCCTCATCTGTAAAATGAACTGGAGGAGGAAATGGCAAACCAATCCAGTGTTTTTGCTAAGAAAACCCCAAATGGGGGCGTGAAGTCAGACAGGACTGACAACTACTAAACAAGACATACCCAGAACTGTGCTGGACCCTGTGAGTGATAAAATAGCTGTTTGTCCCCAAGTAGCTTACAACCAAACTGGATGAAGGGGACACATGAAATACATGAAAACACTTAGGAATAACAGAAGGCAGTATCTAGCTAAATGCTAAAGAAAACCAGTAGTTTGTTAGTGGCAAGCACTGTGTGGAAGGATGTAGGAGGAGAAATCAGAACTAAGGGGAAAAGGATCATACAGAAGGTAGATGCAGGAGTGAAACAGGCAACAAAGGTCAGAGGCAGGGAAACTGTCAATTGTCAAGTGGGATAAAACTTGAAGGAATGGGGAGAATTCAAGTCTAGTATACAGAAAAGAGAGCCCAGAAACAAAGATAATGAGGCTAAGCAGTGATTATCAGGTATGAGCAGCAAGGGAAGAGCAAAATACCAAGCCAAAGCTTTGTACACAAATGACTCCCTACATGTCATGGAAATATTGGGAACTGGTCTCAAAGTATAGCTAGACCTGAGTCACAAATGGCCACAGGTAGGGTAATGGGCTAGCTGGCATGGTAAATGAAGCATTCAAGTACAGGCTAGTTCTTAGTGGAAGGGAAAAATCAACCTGGGTTGCTATAGTTGGACAAAGTTTCACAGAATTGGTAGGATCTGAGCTGGGTTTTGAGAGATGGGTAGGATTTGGATATGCAAAGAGTATACGGAAGGCACGTTGGTTATTAGAGAACAACATAAGCAAAGGAATGAAGACAGAAGTAAGCATAGTGTTTTTAGGTGATAGTGAACAGAGTAACTGGACAAGAGTGGACAATCTGTGATGGAGAGTAGGGAAAACCTTGTCTGTGTGTTAATTCTAATCCAACACAGGGTTGCAATGGATGAAGCAGATTCTTCTAATTCCGAGAAGAGAGAGAAGGAAATAACTACTGCTGATGTTACTCATGAGCTCAGTTTGACTGCCTTATTGTCTAATACATAGGGCTATGCAGCTATAAAGTTAGTTCAGGGACTCCTATGCAGTAGTTATAGGGGATTCTCTGTTTCTGTATCATTATAGTATTTATCACCATAGGGCTTATACTATTTGGTATACTTATCCTGGTGTAGCAAAGAGTTACGTGGAATGGAAAAAATCCTTTCATCTTAAAAGATTTACTCAGAAGAAAACTTTTATGATTTTAAATGTTTCAATACTCTGGGAGTTCTGTAATTTTCTTGATGTGGCTACCCCTCCCCTCCCACTGATATTGATTCCCACTCTTTGATTACATAGTAAGTGGATTTTGAGAGATTTTTTTGAATTAAATTTTATTTTTAAAAAATGAAGAGATCGATTTCCTCTTCCTCTCACCCCTGACAATGTTGAGAAAAACAAAAACAAAATGGTTTACTTATAACAAGTGTGTATAGTGAAGCAAAACAAATTCCCTCATTGCCTACATCCAAAAAAAAATAATCTATGTCTGAAAAATTGAATACCCAGTGGCCAAACTTCTCCTAAGGTTCTTTGAACTTAGTAGGCCAGCCCTCAGGTGACAGATAGACATTCCATAATTGGTCCCATACTCAACACCTTTCTATTTTGATGGAACCTACCTGAACTTATGCTTTCCTGATATAGCCTTAAGAACCCCAGGTCATTTTCATACAATGATGAAGTATAGTCATGAGTGGTAGATGGTTTAAAATAGAAAATAATTAGTCATATTAAAATTACATTTCCACAGAGCTTAACAATCATCAGATGACTAATGATCTTGCAACAAAGTTGGTTAGATTTTTGACCCATAGCTTTGCAATAGTGTAGTTATTACATTGAAGTAGCATTTGGCATTAAAGTTGGTCAGATATTTGGAAAATTTAATTTACTGAAAAGGATGCTACTAACAAGTATTGTTAAGTGTCAACTCTGTATCAGATACTATGCTAAATTATAGGGATACAAAGAAAGGCAAAAACAATTCTTGCCTTTAAGGGGCTTACATTCTAATGGGGGAGACATCATGCAAATGGCTATGAATAAACAAGACACAGATGAGATAAAATGGAGAAAAATCATCAAATGAATGCTGATCCAGGGGGAACTAGAAAGGTTTCTTGCAGAAGGTGAGATTTTAGCTGGGATGGGAATGAATTCAGGGAAACCAGAAGATGGAGAAGAAGAGAGGTGGCATTCTAAGAATGGGGGACAGTTAGTGAAAATTCAGTCAGGAGATTGAATATTTTGTGCCAGGAACATCAGGAAAGTCAGTTTTGTTGGATGACAGATTATGTGGAAGGGAATAAAATATTAAAACTAGGAAAGGGGCAAATAATGAAGAGATCAAAAGCAAAACAGAAGATTTTTCCACTGGATTCTGGAGTGAATAGGGAGCCAGTGGGATTTATTAAATAGGAAGGTAACATAATCAGCCCTGTGCTTTAGTTATCACTTTAACAACTGAATAGGAAATGAACCATAGTGTGGAGAGGCTTAAAGAAGGAAGAACAATCAGCAGGCTATTCCTTTTTAAAAAAATATTTTATTTTCAATTCCAAGAACAAAGCAAGCACTTTTTTGTAAAACAGTACAATAAAAAAGATGATTGCACATGAAACTGCCAATCTACTGTATACAACTTGTTATTCCCTCCAAATATAAAAGTCGTATAAATTCCTTTTTTCTCTTTCTTTTCCTCCCCCCACCCCAGCCTAGAGAAGATAACTATCATTAGAGGTATGTGTAAACACACACATAAAATTATTCTCTACATCTATTTATCAGTTCTATTTTTGGGCACAAACAATATCTTTATATATATATATATAAATATTTATATTCTTTATATAAATATATAAATATTTCTTTATATATGACATATATTTTAGTCCAGGGGTGAGGTGATGAGGGCCTGCACCAGGATTGTGGCAGTGTCAGAAGAAAGAAGGGAATATAAATGAGAGATAGTGGGAAGGTAGAATCTATAAGGCTTGGCAATAGAGTGGACTTGGAGAGTGAAAGGGAAGGAGAAGTCCAGGATGACACCTAGATTTCAAGCTGGGGTGGCACCCTTTGCAGCAGTAGGAAAATTAGAAAGAGGCCAGGGTTTTGGAGCAAGAGTAATTAGTTCAGTTTTGGATATGTTGAGTTTAAGATGTCTACAAAATAACTTTGAGTTGTTCAATAGTTGGAGATATGGGAATGGAAGTTAGGAGAGGGGGTAGGCTGTATGTATAAATAGATGTGAGAATCATCTACATAGACGTGACAATTGACTCCATGAGATCTGATGAGATTACCAAGCAAAATAATATAGAGGGAGAAGAGAAGAGGGCCCAAGACAGAGCCATTGGAGATACATGGCTAACAAGCGCAATCTGGATATGAATCTAGCAAACTAAGGAATGCTTAAAGAGAGAAAAAACCTAGGGAGAAAAGAATATTAAGAACAGGGTACGGTGATCAACAGTGTCAAAGGCTCCAGAGAGGCCCAAGAGGTTGAGGATTGAGGGGAAAAACCCAACAACATTATATTTTGCAACTGGGGGGGTCATCAGTAACTTAGGAGAAAGTTTATTTTGAATAATGAATCAGAAAACAGACTGCAGGATTAAGAATGAGAGAAAAAGAATTGGAGGTGAAATGAGAAGTCTTAACAGAGTAACTACCTATTGTAGAAGACTGTCAAGGTATTTGGACATAAAAAGAGGGAGTCATATAGGATGTGGATGAACAGACAAAATGAAAAAAAAATTTGAGGATGAGGAAGACATGGGTATGTTCATAGGCATCAGGGAAATAATCATAAATATGAAGACAGTGAAGATTAATGAGAGGGGAAATGAGATGATAGAAAGGACCATCTGCTAGAGAATATGAGACTGAATGGGATCACTTATGGATATAAGAAGGGCTTGCTTTGGTAAATAGAAGAGCTATATCTTTATGTGAGACATGAGTGAAGAAAGAGATAGTGGGGAGAAACATCTGGGTGATGTGAGATGAGGAGAAGAGAGAATTTTTGGCAAGTGGTCTCAATTTATTTTTTAGGAAAATATGAGGCAAGGTTCTCAGCAGAGAGTGTGGGGAGAGAAGGAGTCATGGAAAGTTTGAAGAGGAATATTTGAAAAAATCATTGCAGTGAATGGGATACTGAAAGGAAGACTTTTCATTTTGTTTGGGGATCAAATTGCTTTTGCCTTTCCTTGATGGAGTTTTTCATTATTTGAATGTAGAACATATTCCCTCCGTGACTCTAAGTAATATTCTCATAATCTACTTGAATGAAAAGATTCACACCTTCAGATGACCTCCCTTGATTTGCCCCTTCTCTGACAAATGAATTCCTCTGTATCCATTCTCTCATCTTTCTCAGAAGCCTCAAACAAAATAGTGTCCTTGTAGATTATTGTTTTAAAACATTTTTATTTCTTTATTACCCAATTACATATAATAATATTTTTCTCAACATTCATCTAAAACAATTTTGAGATCTAAATTCCCCCTCTTCCTCCTAAACCTTTCCTATCCCTTGAGGAGGCAAGCAATATTATATCAATTCCACATGTGAAGTCATGCAAAATATATTTCCATATTGGTCATGTTGCAAAAGAAAACACACACTTATAAGGTGAGAGAATTGTTAAAGTGTAAAAATAGATAATTCTGATTATTTTAAATTAAAATTTTCTTGTACAAATGAAACCTATGTAGCCAAGAATAGAAGGAATGCAGAAAATTGAAGAAAAAAACTTTCATAGATAATCTCTCAGATAGGATGTGATTGGGTTGGAAAATTGCTGTGGT
>JAQQSV010002755.1:11124-22347 GCA_028646515.1 Pseudochirops corinnae | reverse complement strand
GAATTCTTTTACATGTTTACCTTCTCATGTTTCTTGTATTTGAATGTCACAATGTGTATTCAGTTCTGTTTTTTTAATCAAGAATGCTTGAAAGTCCTCCACCTCACTGAATGACTATATTTTCCCCTGGAACATTATACTCGATTTTGTTGGGTAGGTGATTCTTGGTTTTAATCCTTGCTCCCTTAATCTCTGGAATATCATATTCCACTCCCTTTGATTCCTTAATGTTGAAGCTGCTAGATCCTGTGTTTTCCTAATTGTGTTTCCACAGTATTTAAAGTGTTTCTTCTTCGCATTTGTAATATTTTCTCCTTGATCTGGGAACTCCGGTACCTAGGTATAACATTCCTAAGAGTTTTCTTTTTGTGATCTTTTTCAAGAGGTGGTTGGTGAATTCTTTCAATTTCTCTTTTGTCTTCTGGTTCTAAAATATCAGGGCAATTTTCCTTGAGAATTTCTTGAAGGATGTTTTCCAAGTTCCTTTTTTGATCATGGCTTTCAGATAGTCCGATAAATTTTCAATTGTCTCCTGGATCTATTTTCCAGGTCAGTGTTTTTTTCAAAGAAATATTTCATATTGCCTTCTATTTTTTCATTTGTTTGAATCTGTTTTATGGTATCTTGATTTCTCATAAAGTCATTTCCTCCACTCTAATTCTGAAGAGATTATTCTCTTCACTGAGCTTTTGAGATTGTTTTTCCCTCTGGCAAATTCAGCTTTTTAAAGCATTCTCCTCATTGGCTTTTTGGGCCTCTTTTTCCATTTGAGTTAATCTATTATTTAAGGTATTATTTTCTTCCGGCGGGTTGTTGACTCTCTTTTCATGATTTTCTTGCACCATTCTCATTTCTCTTCCCAATTTTTCCTCCACTTCTCTTATTTGGTTTTCAAAATCCTTCTTAAGCTCCTCTATGGTTTGTTATCTTTTTACCTTTTCCTCAGAAGTTTTTGGTGTGGGAGTTCTCACTGTGCTATCTTCCTCCCTTTCTATGCTTTGAACCTTTTTGTCTCCAAATAAGGAATCTAAAGTTTGATTGCTGTGCTTCCTTTCCTTCCTTTGCCTGCTCATGTTGCCAGTCAATTACTTGACTATTGGGCTCTGAGAACTCTCCTTTCAGAGGGGAGAGCTTTGTCCCAAATTGATGGAGTTTTGGCAGCTGCCATAGCTGTTAGGAGGCTGCCATTTCTGCAGTCTCCTCTTTGACTCACTGGTCATGCACCTCAGGGCCTCCACCCAAGACCATGGTCCTGATCCAGGCAGGTTAAGGCAAGAGCACTTAGTCTCTGAATGATCTCTTGGTCCCCCTGCAATCTGCTGGCCAGAGCTCTGAAGCATCCATATGGAGGCGACTGCAGGGCCACAGCTTCTGCTGCTTTCTTGCCCTGAAGTCAGAAGGCCAGACTCACTTTTTTCCCCCCAAATTTAGCCAAGTTCCACTGACCTTTCACTTTTTCCTTGGCTCTTATGGGTTGATAATTTTAGAAACTGCCACTGTTGTCAGTAATCCACTGCTCCAGCCCTGGCTTTTCCTGGCTTCCCTGGGGCTAACTGGTTTTAAGCCTGGGTGGGCTTGACTCTCAGTGTGCTGTGATGAACCCTTCCCATCCACTGCTGGGCTGTCTTCAGGAAGAGACTTGTTTCTCTGTCATTTTATGAGTTCTAGAGCTCTAACATTTGTTAAGATTCATATTTTATAGGTATTTGAGGTGGTTTTGGGGGAAGGTCATGGAGTTCTTCTGATTCTATGCTGCTGTCTTGATTCCACCCATCTACTAAATTTGCATTTTTTTAAAATCAATGTTGATTTAGAGCATTTTTGTATGACTATTGAAAGCTTTGATTTTTTTTCTTTTAAAAATTGCCTGTTCATATATACGTATATAATTTAACAATTTATGAACTGGGGAATGTCTCTTATTTTTCTAAATTTGGCTCAGAGATAAAGTCTTATCAGAGGAACTTACTATAAATGCCCCCACCCCTGGTTCATTGCTTTCCTTCTCATTTAGACTGAATTAAAATTGTTTTTGTAATTTTTTTTCAATATCACATAATTAAAATTATATATTATATTCTATTGATCCTCTCAACCTCTCATTTCATCAAAAACACTTCCCTTATTAAGAGGTCTAATAGGTACGTTTTCCATGCTTCCATAAATTATTTATTTATTTATTTTTTTACTTATCAATCAATTGATTGATTTTTGGTGAGGCAATTGGGATAAAACAACTTGCCAGGGTCATACAACTAGTGAGTATTAAGTGTATGAGGATGGATTTGAATCCAACTTCTCTTGAATCCAGGGCTGATGCTATTTCTCTTATTTTCCTGTATTGTCAGAGATGTTGGTCTATGTCTAGTTTCTGTCAAACTACTTTCCTATTTTCCTGGCAATTTTTGTCAAATAATAAGTTCTTGTACCCAAAGTTTGGATTTTTGGATTTGTCAAATATTGGATTATTATGGTTATTTTCTACCGTATATTGTATACCTAATCTATTTCACCGATTCACCATTCCATTTCACAGCCCATGCTAGATTATTTTCATGATTCCTATTTTGCAATATAATTTGAAATCTGGTACTGCTAGACTACCTTTATTCACATAGTTTTTCATTGATTTCCTTGATATTATTGACCTTTTCTTCTTTTAGAGCAATATTATTTTTCTAGCTCTATACAATATTTTTTATAGTTTGATTGGTATTTAATAAAAAAAGGAAATTTGAGTAGGCATAATATTCATTTTTATAAACTTGGCCTACCCATAGCAATTAATATTTCTCTAAGTATTTGGATCTTTCTGCATTTGGGTGGAATGTTTTATAATTGTGTTCCTTTATGCTCTGGCTTTGTCTGGATAGGTAGACTTCCAAGTAATTTATTTCATATGAAGTTATTCTAAATGGATTTTTTTTTCCATTTCTTCCTGCTGGATTGTGTTGATAATCTATAGAAATATTGCTGATTTATAGGGGTCTATTTTATGCACTGCTACTTTGAACAGTTAATTATTTTAACTAGTACCTTAGCTGATTCTCAAAGATTTTGCTAAGTATACCATCATATCACGTGCATAAAGGGATACTTTTGTTTCCTTGTTGTGTATTTCTATTCCTCCAATTTCTTTTTCTTTACTTAATACTATAGCTAACATTTCTTATATAATATGGAATGACAGTGGTTATAAGGCACATTCTTGATTCATTCCTGATCTTACCAGGAAAGCTTCTAGCTTTTCCTCATTAGATGTAATGCTTGGTTGTAGATAGATAATACTTCTCAGTTTACAAAAGACTCTATTGACTGCTATGCTTTCTAGTGTTAATTGGCATGGGTATTGCATTTTGTTCATCTTTTTTCTGCATCTGTTGACAAAATCATATGAGTGTTGGCACTTTTGTTATTGATGTGGTCAATTATTCTTATACTTTTCCTAAATTTAAACCAGCCCTGCATTGCTGATATAAATCACATCTGGTGTTAGTGTATTATCTTTAGGATATATTGCTGTAATCTCCTTTCTAATATTTTATTTAAAAGTTGCTCTAAAGCTTTCATTGGGGAAATTGACCTATAGTTTTCTTTTTTCCATTTTGTTTTTGTGTTCCCTGGTTTAGATATCAAAACTCTATTTTTGTCATAAAAAGCATTTGATAGGACTCCTTTTTTTACCTATATAAAAATAGTTTATGTAGTACTAGGAATAATTATTCCATAAATACTAGGTGGAATTCACTTTTAAATCCATTGGATCTTGAGGATTAGTTAGAATTATCTAGTTTTTAGGGGAAAGTTGAAGTTCCCATATATTATGCTATGCTATGCTATAGTTTCACTATCGCTTCCTCTAACTCATTTAACTTTTCCTTTAAGAATTTGAATAGTATTCCATTTGGCACACATTTTTATTATTTACATAAATTCATTATCTCTGATGCTGTTTTGCAAGATATAGTTTCCATGTTCATGTCTTTCAGTTAGGTCTGGTATTGTTTTTACTTTGTCTCAGATTTGATTGCTACTCCTGACTCTTTGTTCAAGCTGAAGTATAAAAGATGCTGCTCCAGCCCTTTATTTTGCCTATTTGTGTATATCTTTTGTTTCAGTTTTGGTTCTTGTAAACAGCATATTTTTGTATTTTGTTTGCTAAGTCATTTTGCTACCTGTTTCCCATTTTATGGATGAGTTAATCCCATTCATGTTCATAGCAATGTTTATGAACTGTGAATTTCCCTCTACTGTATTTTTTTCTGTTTATTTTCTTTTTTAATCCAGTCCCTCCTCTAAAGTATGTTTTGCTTCTCACCATTATATTTTTGCCTATTTTCCCTTTTACCACCCCCTCTTTCTTTTATTTCTTTCCCTAAAGCTTATCCTGCCAAGTGTTCATCAGAGTTTTACTAAGTAAATTTAAATGTAAATGATTGAGTTTCCTGGAATGGTGCTGGTACACTGTCCAGGTTTCACATGCATCCAACAAGCAGGTAGTCATGGTCAAGTGGTTAAGGTAATGGAATAAAAATCTACTGGGGTCTCCCCACACAAGTTTGAATTCAACTGGCTGCATAAATGTTAATAAAAAGGCATTCAAGGTGGGAAGATGATGAGTTCAGTGTTGGACATTGTGTGTTTAAAATGACTATAGTAATCCTGTTTGAGTAGTCTAAAAGGAAGCTTGAAATGGGTGGCTATAGGTTTGGAGAATATTTAGTCTTTCACAAATAAATCTAAGAATCATCTACATAAAAATGAGAATAGAAACCATTGAAACTGAGGAGATCAACGTGTTAAATATTATACAGGAAGAATAGAAGAGAGTCCATAACAGAGCATCAGGGAGCACCGATTGTTGGCCAGCATAATGTGGTGGAAGATCTAATAAATGAGAAATAGAAGGAACAATAAGACAGGTGGAAAGAAGAGAGAACTAAGAGAGAGTGATGTCAAAAAAAATCAAGGGAAAAGGGAATATCAAAGAGAAAAGGGAGACTGACAAGGTAAAAGGATCTGGAGAAATCAAGAAAGATGAGCATTGAAAAAATCCATCAGATTTGGCAAGAGATCATTAGTAATTTTGTAGAGTACAGTTGTATGATGAGGCTGAAATCTGGATGACAAAAACTCAGAGGAGATTGAGAAGACAGAAATTTGAGGAGAAATTAAGCCACATAAACTATTAATGGCTTAAATCAAATTCCTTGTGTCTTTCAATGTGACCAAAAATAAGAAGATCAGAATAGAAGAGTTTTCTAAACTGTAGTGCCCCCCTAGGTGAAGGGATGGATTAGAAAAAGACTCTCCTGCCATATGTGTCCTTACAGTCCACTGGGTTAGAAACAAAGCAAAGAAACAAATAAATAAATAAATAAATGAATCAAAATCTTAAGATATTTTTAGTAAAATTCTTGTAGCAAGGAATCTACCTTTTTTCTAATAAAGGAATACAAATCATAGGAAACAAAAGTGATATTAGCACAGCTACTTCACTTTAGAGTAATGATTATCAGCCCCACCCCCAAGTCACTACAACTTTTAAAAATATTGTTTCTGTAAAAGAGTTTTGTAGTGTCACTTTATAAAGACAAAATATCATTCTCTGTTAGAGATTATGGTTGAAAAAGAATTGTGGCTTGTACAATATCCTGTTAACAACAAACGTGAATTTGGACAGACTTTGACAGATAGGAGAGGTTGATGGGGTCACAAAGAGCTGAATAGAATTGAATGATTGAAAAACAAAAATATCATTAATGAAAACTTAAAGTGCTAAAAGTGTCAGTTTTGTTTTAGTATTACTACTAATGACATTCTTAAAACATAGACATAGAATGGCAAATTTGGAATATACCTTGTAATACAGTACCATAGAAGACTGATTTCCAGAACAGTCTTCTATGGCACTTTAAGTTTCAAAAAGTACATAAAAATATCTCATTTGATTCAAAGGTGTTATTAATATGCACACTTTAAAAAAGAAGAAACTAAGAGTGACAGCTTAAGTGCTTTGCCCAGAGTTAGCCAGCTAGTAAGTGACCAAGGCTACATTTAAACTCAGTTCTTCATGACTCAAAGTCCAATACTCTATACCTTCCATCATCCAATTGCATGACAGCCCAAATTCTTTGGTCCCATCTGTCTCTGACATGATTCTGTTCTGTTACCTCATGGCCTAACCCAAATTAATTAACTTCAACAAGTCTCCTCTAAATACACAGACATGTGGACACGGGCACACTCACACAAGAATCATTTAAGTGTTTTTATTGCATCTAAGACTAAAGTATTGATATTCAAAATCAATTTATATCTGGAAAAAAGTGTCATTGGATTTTAGATCAAGACATGGATTGGGTTTACACTGTCTTTCACTCTTGTCCTAATCTCTTAAAGGCTGTGGATCTGAATTTCCATATATGTAAGATGAAAGAGTTTGGAATGGATGGTTGCTAAGGCCTAGCCTCATTCTTACCTCATCTCTGAATCCCAATTTTTAGCACTGTCTGTGAAAGGGAAAAAAAAAAAAAGACCAGAGTCCTCTTTACTTATACTGAAAAGTAACTATTGCAATTGAATTTACGATAAAGAAGAAGCTATCTTTGAAACATACATGTACATACATACATACATACATACATACATACAATCATATATTTATATATATATATATACACTCATATAGTTGTGAATATATATAAAGCTTATATATATATATATATACATATATACATATAAATTATCTTTTGACAAAAAGATTATTTCCTTGAAAGACTTTTAAAATACTATACTTCATACATCTATCTCCCAGAAAGAGTTTCATTGCATCATTTCGAAAAAAGAAAAAAATGGGAATATCCACAATGCCTTCTGGACTTGCAATCCCCAAGTGTTCTCTTCTTTACCCATCCCCTAAGAAAAATTCCTCACTCATTCCACTCCAAGAATTCAGAAACCAACTGAAATAAAATTTTGTATGTTTACATAAGCTATAATCAGTTCAAATACCCTCATCTACACTCTTCTTTACCCTTCAACTTATCGATATATACTTTTCTCCCCAACTTGCAGTGGCCTCTGGATTCAGAACTGCCCACATGATAGAAATGGGTTACCTGTGATTTTGGTGAGTTCTCAAAGGTCTCCAAAAGATATTTTTAATGACGCATTTGTCATTGCTTAAGCTTTGACTGACATCTAGGGAATCTGTCTCCAAGTAAAAGAAAAATATAAGTAGGTCTCTTGTGTCACAAATCTTAGAGGAAAGAATTATCTTTTACCTCACTGACAATTCAATAAAATTTTGCCTTTTTTTTAAGTTCTTAAAACTACCATAAATGAAGTTACTTTTCAGTTCTACTAACTGGAATTCACTTGAGTTTAGCGTATATCTGAACAGTAATGAAAAAAAATAGTGAATTTTTTTTTATGTAAAAGAGAAAGAATGTGTGGAAATTAGCCAGCCAATTTGAAGGAACCGAAATCCCAAACTGTTTGGTAAGTGAAATTCATTTCTTGAAATTTCCTTACATTTTCTTGATTTCAACAAATAGTTTCAAAGTTTAAATTGAATGAATAAAATATTTTAATACAGTGGAAGAAGTGTGGTTCTTACTCCACCAAGTACCAAAGTATGACTTTGATACTAATTAGATGTTCGATCAGAAGAAAGTATAAAATTATGTCCATGGACTTTAATTTCCTAATCTGAAAATTGGAAGGAATAATACTTTGACTAATTTAATTACGGGCTACCTATAACTGAGGATCATAGAAATGAATGGATGCAAAATTCTATATACCATAAAGAACTGTATGTTTATTGTTAATGGGAAGAACTCTGATGGTTATGATGATGATGAGAGTAAACCAGTTCAAGTGTTGAAGCTGGGCCTCGATGGGGGCATATTAATTCAAATGGAGATGGGAAAAGGTTAAAAGCAAGGGGCACAATGAAACACAGACCTAAAATGCAAAACATAAATTGCCCTTTTTTTCAGTGCTCAAGAAATTGCTTAAGCTAAATCATGAAATTCCACAAAGCACATTAAGTGGGTCTGACACATATTATGAGGCATTATGTGGTAGGAAAGAGAGTACTAGATTGTAAAGGGGCATGGAAAGAAATTCACTGAGACAAAATGAAATGAGTTGAATGAGCAGAAAATTGTATACAGTAACGTTGATATTGTAACTGTGAATAACTTAGTTCTTCCAAGCAATACAATGATCTAAGACAACTCTGAGGGACTTATGGTGAAAAATGCTATCAATCCCCAGAGAAAGAACTGATGGAGTCTGAATACAGATGGAAGCATACTTTTTTAGACTTCATTTCTCTTTTTTCTTTTATTATTGTCTCTTTTGTCTTTTACAACATGAGTAATATGGAAATAGGTTTTGCATGACTACATATATGTAACCGACATCAAATTGGTTGCCTTCTCAATGAAGAGGTTGGAAAGGGAGGGAGAGAATCTGGAATTCAAATTTAAAAAATAATCTGAAAATTGTTTTTGTATGTGATTGGGTAATAACAAAATACTAAAAAAAGAAAAAAAGAAAGAAAAGAAAGGAAGGAGAAAAAAGAAATGGGTATCAGAGCAATAGAGATTCAGTTCCAGATGTAGATATAGCTATGTGAGATGAGACAAATTACAATATATTTGAGTCACAATAACCCCATTGGTTAAAAAATATATATATATATCTTCACCAACTTCATTGGCTTTGCCTTAAAATCAGTAGAAGACTAGTTCAAGTCTGTTTCTGCCATATATTGATTTCGTCTTCAGGGTTGCCTTCAATCAAATATGTAATGGAGGTTTTGATAAAATGCTGAGGTAGGAAGGAATGGTCAACTAAATACTTCACCATGAAAAAATGTGTGTGACAGAAAACTCGAATTGACTCATTCATACTTAACAAAATCTTTCTGCTATTCTTGTGAACATAATGAGAGGGATTAGAAACAAAATATGGGGATACAGAATACATTGAATGGCCAATTCCTAAAACCAATCATTATTTCTTCAATGTAAATTTTGAAGGAGTTGTCTAAGGAAATATTCCAGAGCCATATGCTGCTTGCTATTGGAGAGAGAGAGAGAGAGAGAGAGAGAGAGAGAGAGAGAGAGAGAAGATTTTTAGAAAGATTTTTTAAAAAGTTCTAAGTATACAGTAGTATGGAAGATGCCCAGGTCTAGGGGAAATGAGATTATATTAGAAGTTAAATAGTAAAACACAGAAGATGTTTCACTCCATCTTCCATTGCACAAATGGTAAGACCAAGAGGGTTTTAAGATATTCATTGGGCAGGTCATAAGACCTAGCGGTCCCCTCCATTTTATGAGAAAAAATAGTCATTGTTTCCTTGCTCATCCAACTACTGTGAATAATTGTATTCTCTATTCCAGGTGAAGGACTAGAAAGATAATTTACTACAACCTCGAAATTTTAAGCTAACTGAGAAACAAAGAAGGGACAAGAAATGGTAAAGGTAGGATTCACATCCTTATCCTCTGATTCATAATCCAGTATTCCTAGCACAGTTCCTCAATCTCAATGCATTATCAGTGTTCTGCTAAATCTTTCCGATGTCTGGGAGGCAGCACATGTGGTGGGGTGAACATATTAGGTTCTTTATTTTATAGTGAGATGATATAGAAAAGAGAATTTTGTTCAAGTTATCAGTGTTGTTTTATTTTTCCCAATAAATTGGTTGGAAAATGGATAACTATAGAAATTTATGTTAATAATTTATGTGCCTAAAATACTCAACCCCTTTCTAGTGGCATTTCTCATGATAACACATTAATAGAAATAATGTAAAAGAGCACGAGTCCCATTTTACAGATAGAGAAACTCAGATTGAGAGATGAATTGTGACTGCTCAATAGCTAAGTAGAGAAGTTGGCTTAATTTTTCAAAGCTCAGATATTTTAAACACCCTCATTAAGATCTGTTTAGCCTTTGAAGACTTTTACAACTTTGACCAAGAACACTTCCATCTCATCAACACGTGATGAGTATCATGAGAAAAGAACTGTCCCCACAGGGCTAAAAAAGGCAAGGAATCATTTCTACTCAAAGAGTACAAAGCAATTTTGATTAAAAGGATCATTTTTAGAAGGGACACTGGTTGTCTTTGCATTGTATCACTTCTGTTATATTGTAATGCTTATGTAAACAATAAACTGATAAAGTATTGAACCAACAGTAAGGACAGCACTGAGTTCAAATCCTCACTCTGAAGATCATTGAGGAACTTTGAGCAAATCTTCTGATCCTTTGAATCTCAGTTTCCTAATCTGTTCAGTGGGAATATCTGCAGTACCTACATTAAGTGCTGATCTGAGGATTGGATAAAATCATGTATGTTGACATCTCTCTAAGTATTAAAGAAGTTAATGGAGGCCACTGTAATATGCCTATATTATTTTTAACATATTCATCAGAGAAGGAAGCAGCTAAGTATGTTTTAATTCCATCTGAGAGGTAAGTGTGGGCTCTTTTTGCTCCATCTCCTTCCATTTCCCTAACTTGGGAGAGGTTTATGGTTTGAATTCACACTGATACAGGAATCCCCTGGCAGCTCTGAATATTATGATCCCACTCAAGGATAGAGATTAAAGGAAGAAAATGTCTAAGGAGTGAAAGTTTCTTTTGATAGAATATTCCCTGACCACTCTATGATGCAAGGTTTGGAGGGAATCCTTCAGCATTAAACACAAAAGTATCCAAATAAATAAACTCATATTGCTTCTTTATATTTGCTTCTACTTTTCTGAGGGTTTATGCTTTTTATTTTTTTTTAAACACAGCAATTTACTAGAATATCTTATTTACTTAATTTGTTTTTTAACAACAAAAAAAAAAGATTTAAAGGAAGGCAAGCATTAAAGCCACCATATATGATAATCCTTCCAATATTCTACATCTATACTCTCTCCAACCGTCATTGCTAAGAGGAAAAATTTAGAATTTAATACCCTTGTCCCCTGCTCAATAAATAGTTTCCCCAGTTGTAATAGTAATTGGTTTAGCAGGTGTAACAGCAAGCACCCTAGCATGCCTAGGGCGGCTACTAGCATAGGTTCTTAGATCTGCTTTTCTAAAGGAAAGCAACTCAAAATGGGTTAACAATCTCACTTTAATGAATCAAACATATATCATGTACCTAGTTCAGGGGGAAAAGTCAGCCCCCTGAACTTCAGA
>JAQQSV010002755.1:0-11024 GCA_028646515.1 Pseudochirops corinnae | reverse complement strand
AAACTATTTATTGAGCAGGGGACAAGGGTATTAAATTCTAAATTTTTCCTCTTAGCAATGACGGTTGGAGAGAGTATAGATGTAGAATATTGGAAGGATTATCATATATGGTGGCTTTAATGCTTGCCTTCCTTTAAATCTTTTTTTTTTGTTGTTAAAAAACAAATTAAGTAAATAAGATATTCTAGTAAATTGCTGTGTTTAAAAAAAAATAAAAAGCATAAACCCTCAGAAAAGTAGAAGCAAATATAAAGAAGCAATATGAGTTTATTTATTTGGATACTTTTGTGTTTAATGCTGAAGGATTCCCTCCAAACCTTGCATCATAGAGTGGTCAGGGAATATTCTATCAAAAGAAACTTTCACTCCTTAGACATTTTCTTCCTTTAATCTCTATCCTTGAGTGGGATCATAATATTCAGAGCTGCCAGGGGATTCCTGTATCAGTGTGAATTCAAACCATAAACCTCTCCCAAGTTAGGGAAATGGAAGGAGATGGAGCAAAAAGAGCCCACACTTACCTCTCAGATGGAATTAAAACATACTTAGCTGCTTCCTTCTCTGATGAATATGTTAAAAATAATATAGGCATATTACAGTGGCCTCCATTAACTTCTTTAATACTTAGAGAGATGTCAACATACATGATTTTATCCAATCCTCAGATCAGCACTTAATGTAGGTACTGCAGATATTCCCACTGAACAGATTAGGAAACTGAGATTCAAAGGATCAGAAGATTTGCTCAAAGTTCCTCAATGATCTTCAGAGTGAGGATTTGAACTCAGTGCTGTCCTTACTGTTGGTTCAATACTTTATCAGTTTATTGTTTACATAAGCATTACAATATAACAGAAGTGATACAATGCAAAGACAACCAGTGTCCCTTCTAAAAATGATCCTTTTAATCAAAATTGCTTTGTACTCTTTGAGTAGAAATGATTCCTTGCCTTTTTTAGCCCTGTGGGGACAGTTCTTTTCTCATGATACTCATCACGTGTTGATGAGATGGAAGTGTTCTTGGTCAAAGTTGTAAAAGTCTTCAAAGGCTAAACAGATCTTAATGAGGGTGTTTAAAATATCTGAGCTTTGAAAAATTAAGCCAACTTCTCTACTTAGCTATTGAGCAGTCACAATTCATCTCTCAATCTGAGTTTCTCTATCTGTAAAATGGGACTCGTGCTCTTTTACATTATTTCTATTAATGTGTTATCATGAGAAATGCCACTAGAAAGGGGTTGAGTATTTTAGGCACATAAATTATTAACATAAATTTCTATAGTTATCCATTTTCCAACCAATTTATTGGGAAAAATAAAACAACACTGATAACTTGAACAAAATTCTCTTTTCTATATCATCTCACTATAAAATAAAGAACCTAATATGTTCACCCCACCACATGTGCTGCCTCCCAGACATCGGAAAGATTTAGCAGAACACTGATAATGCATTGAGATTGAGGAACTGTGCTAGGAATACTGGATTATGAATCAGAGGATAAGGATGTGAATCCTACCTTTACCATTTCTTGTCCCTTCTTTGTTTCTCAGTTAGCTTAAAATTTCGAGGTTGTAGTAAATTATCTTTCTAGTCCTTCACCTGGAATAGAGAATACAATTATTCACAGTAGTTGGATGAGCAAGGAAACAATGACTATTTTTTCTCATAAAATGGAGGGGACCGCTAGGTCTTATGACCTGCCCAATGAATATCTTAAAACCCTCTTGGTCTTACCATTTGTGCAATGGAAGATGGAGTGAAACATCTTCTGTGTTTTACTATTTAACTTCTAATATAATCTCATTTCCCCTAGACCTGGGCATCTTCCATACTACTGTATACTTAGAACTTTTTAAAAAATCTTTCTAAAAATCTTCTCTCTCTCTCTCTCTCTCTCTCTCTCTCTCTCTCTCTCTCTCCAATAGCAAGCAGCATATGGCTCTGGAATATTTCCTTAGACAACTCCTTCAAAATTTACATTGAAGAAATAATGATTGGTTTTAGGAATTGGCCATTCAATGTATTCTGTATCCCCATATTTTGTTTCTAATCCCTCTCATTATGTTCACAAGAATAGCAGAAAGATTTTGTTAAGTATGAATGAGTCAATTCGAGTTTTCTGTCACACACATTTTTTCATGGTGAAGTATTTAGTTGACCATTCCTTCCTACCTCAGCATTTTATCAAAACCTCCATTACATATTTGATTGAAGGCAACCCTGAAGACGAAATCAATATATGGCAGAAACAGACTTGAACTAGTCTTCTACTGATTTTAAGGCAAAGCCAATGAAGTTGGTGAAGATATATATATATATTTTTTAACCAATGGGGTTATTGTGACTCAAATATATTGTAATTTGTCTCATCTCACATAGCTATATCTACATCTGGAACTGAATCTCTATTGCTCTGATACCCATTTCTTTTTTCTCCTTCCTTTCTTTTCTTTCTTTTTTTCTTTTTTTAGTATTTTGTTATTACCCAATCACATACAAAAACAATTTTCAGATTATTTTTTAAATTTGAATTCCAGATTCTCTCCCTCCCTTTCCAACCTCTTCATTGAGAAGGCAACCAATTTGATGTCGGTTACATATATGTAGTCATGCAAAACCTATTTCCATATTACTCATGTTGTAAAAGACAAAAGAGACAATAATAAAAGAAAAAAGAGAAATGAAGTCTAAAAAAGTATGCTTCCATCTGTATTCAGACTCCATCAGTTCTTTCTCTGGGGATTGATAGCATTTTTCACCATAAGTCCCTCAGAGTTGTCTTAGATCATTGTATTGCTTGGAAGAACTAAGTTATTCACAGTTACAATATCAACGTTACTGTATACAATTTTCTGCTCATTCAACTCATTTCATTTTGTCTCAGTGAATTTCTTTCCATGCCCCTTTACAATCTAGTACTCTCTTTCCTACCACATAATGCCTCATAATATGTGTCAGACCCACTTAATGTGCTTTGTGGAATTTCATGATTTAGCTTAAGCAATTTCTTGAGCACTGAAAAAAAGGGCAATTTATGTTTTGCATTTTAGGTCTGTGTTTCATTGTGCCCCTTGCTTTTAACCTTTTCCCATCTCCATTTGAATTAATATGCCCCCATCGAGGCCCAGCTTCAACACTTGAACTGGTTTACTCTCATCATCATCATAACCATCAGAGTTCTTCCCATTAACAATAAACATACAGTTCTTTATGGTATATAGAATTTTGCATCCATTCATTTCTATGATCCTCAGTTATAGGTAGCCCGTAATTAAATTAGTCAAAGTATTATTCCTTCCAATTTTCAGATTAGGAAATTAAAGTCCATGGACATAATTTTATACTTTCTTCTGATCGAACATCTAATTAGTATCAAAGTCATACTTTGGTACTTGGTGGAGTAAGAACCACACTTCTTCCACTGTATTAAAATATTTTATTCATTCAATTTAAACTTTGAAACTATTTGTTGAAATCAAGAAAATGTAAGGAAATTTCAAGAAATGAATTTCACTTACCAAACAGTTTGGGATTTCGGTTCCTTCAAATTGGCTGGCTAATTTCCACACATTCTTTCTCTTTTACATAAAAAAAAATTCACTATTTTTTTTCATTACTGTTCAGATATACGCTAAACTCAAGTGAATTCCAGTTAGTAGAACTGAAAAGTAACTTCATTTATGGTAGTTTTAAGAACTTAAAAAAAAGGCAAAATTTTATTGAATTGTCAGTGAGGTAAAAGATAATTCTTTCCTCTAAGATTTGTGACACAAGAGACCTACTTATATTTTTCTTTTACTTGGAGACAGATTCCCTAGATGTCAGTCAAAGCTTAAGCAATGACAAATGCGTCATTAAAAATATCTTTTGGAGACCTTTGAGAACTCACCAAAATCACAGGTAACCCATTTCTATCATGTGGGCAGTTCTGAATCCAGAGGCCACTGCAAGTTGGGGAGAAAAGTATATATCGATAAGTTGAAGGGTAAAGAAGAGTGTAGATGAGGGTATTTGAACTGATTATAGCTTATGTAAACATACAAAATTTTATTTCAGTTGGTTTCTGAATTCTTGGAGTGGAATGAGTGAGGAATTTTTCTTAGGGGATGGGTAAAGAAGAGAACACTTGGGGATTGCAAGTCCAGAAGGCATTGTGGATATTCCCATTTTTTTCTTTTTTCGAAATGATGCAATGAAACTCTTTCTGGGAGATAGATGTATGAAGTATAGTATTTTAAAAGTCTTTCAAGGAAATAATCTTTTTGTCAAAAGATAATTTATATGTATATATGTATATATATATATATATAAGCTTTATATATATTCACAACTATATGAGTGTATATATATATATATAAATATATGATTGTATGTATGTATGTATGTATGTATGTATGTACATGTATGTTTCAAAGATAGCTTCTTCTTTATCGTAAATTCAATTGCAATAGTTACTTTTCAGTATAAGTAAAGAGGACTCTGGTCTTTTTTTTTTTTTCCCTTTCACAGACAGTGCTAAAAATTGGGATTCAGAGATGAGGTAAGAATGAGGCTAGGCCTTAGCAACCATCCATTCCAAACTCTTTCATCTTACATATATGGAAATTCAGATCCACAGCCTTTAAGAGATTAGGACAAGAGTGAAAGACAGTGTAAACCCAATCCATGTCTTGATCTAAAATCCAATGACACTTTTTTCCAGATATAAATTGATTTTGAATATCAATACTTTAGTCTTAGATGCAATAAAAACACTTAAATGATTCTTGTGTGAGTGTGCCCGTGTCCACATGTCTGTGTATTTAGAGGAGACTTGTTGAAGTTAATTAATTTGGGTTAGGCCATGAGGTAACAGAACAGAATCATGTCAGAGACAGATGGGACCAAAGAATTTGGGCTGTCATGCAATTGGATGATGGAAGGTATAGAGTATTGGACTTTGAGTCATGAAGAACTGAGTTTAAATGTAGCCTTGGTCACTTACTAGCTGGCTAACTCTGGGCAAAGCACTTAAGCTGTCACTCTTAGTTTCTTCTTTTTTAAAGTGTGCATATTAATAACACCTTTGAATCAAATGAGATATTTTTATGTACTTTTTGAAACTTAAAGTGCCATAGAAGACTGTTCTGGAAATCAGTCTTCTATGGTACTGTATTACAAGGTATATTCCAAATTTGCCATTCTATGTCTATGTTTTAAGAATGTCATTAGTAGTAATACTAAAACAAAACTGACACTTTTAGCACTTTAAGTTTTCATTAATGATATTTTTGTTTTTCAATCATTCAATTCTATTCAGCTCTTTGTGACCCCATCAACCTCTCCTATCTGTCAAAGTCTGTCCAAATTCACGTTTGTTGTTAACAGGATATTGTACAAGCCACAATTCTTTTTCAACCATAATCTCTAACAGAGAATGATATTTTGTCTTTATAAAGTGACACTACAAAACTCTTTTACAGAAACAATATTTTTAAAAGTTGTAGTGACTTGGGGGTGGGGCTGATAATCATTACTCTAAAGTGAAGTAGCTGTGCTAATATCACTTTTGTTTCCTATGATTTGTATTCCTTTATTAGAAAAAAGGTAGATTCCTTGCTACAAGAATTTTACTAAAAATATCTTAAGATTTTGATTCATTTATTTATTTATTTATTTGTTTCTTTGCTTTGTTTCTAACCCAGTGGACTGTAAGGACACATATGGCAGGAGAGTCTTTTTCTAATCCATCCCTTCACCTAGGGGGGCACTACAGTTTAGAAAACTCTTCTATTCTGATCTTCTTATTTTTGGTCACATTGAAAGACACAAGGAATTTGATTTAAGCCATTAATAGTTTATGTGGCTTAATTTCTCCTCAAATTTCTGTCTTCTCAATCTCCTCTGAGTTTTTGTCATCCAGATTTCAGCCTCATCATACAACTGTACTCTACAAAATTACTAATGATCTCTTGCCAAATCTGATGGATTTTTTCAATGCTCATCTTTCTTGATTTCTCCAGATCCTTTTACCTTGTCAGTCTCCCTTTTCTCTTTGATATTCCCTTTTCCCTTGATTTTTTTTGACATCACTCTCTCTTAGTTCTCTCTTCTTTCCACCTGTCTTATTGTTCCTTCTATTTCTCATTTATTAGATCTTCCACCACATTATGCTGGCCAACAATCGGTGCTCCCTGATGCTCTGTTATGGACTCTCTTCTATTCTTCCTGTATAATATTTAACACGTTGATCTCCTCAGTTTCAATGGTTTCTATTCTCATTTTTATGTAGATGATTCTTAGATTTATTTGTGAAAGACTAAATATTCTCCAAACCTATAGCCACCCATTTCAAGCTTCCTTTTAGACTACTCAAACAGGATTACTATAGTCATTTTAAACACACAATGTCCAACACTGAACTCATCATCTTCCCACCTTGAATGCCTTTTTATTAACATTTATGCAGCCAGTTGAATTCAAACTTGTGTGGGGAGACCCCAGTAGATTTTTATTCCATTACCTTAACCACTTGACCATGACTACCTGCTTGTTGGATGCATGTGAAACCTGGACAGTGTACCAGCACCATTCCAGGAAACTCAATCATTTACATTTAAATTTACTTAGTAAAACTCTGATGAACACTTGGCAGGATAAGCTTTAGGGAAAGAAATAAAAGAAAGAGGGGGTGGTAAAAGGGAAAATAGGCAAAAATATAATGGTGAGAAGCAAAACATACTTTAGAGGAGGGACTGGATTAAAAAAGAAAATAAACAGAAAAAAATACAGTAGAGGGAAATTCACAGTTCATAAACATTGCTATGAACATGAATGGGATTAACTCATCCATAAAATGGGAAACAGGTAGCAAAATGACTTAGCAAACAAAATACAAAAATATGCTGTTTACAAGAACCAAAACTGAAACAAAAGATATACACAAATAGGCAAAATAAAGGGCTGGAGCAGCATCTTTTATACTTCAGCTTGAACAAAGAGTCAGGAGTAGCAATCAAATCTGAGACAAAGTAAAAACAATACCAGACCTAACTGAAAGACATGAACATGGAAACTATATCTTGCAAAACAGCATCAGAGATAATGAATTTATGTAAATAATAAAAATGTGTGCCAAATGGAATACTATTCAAATTCTTAAAGGAAAAGTTAAATGAGTTAGAGGAAGCGATAGTGAAACTATAGCATAGCATAGCATAATATATGGGAACTTCAACTTTCCCCTAAAAACTAGATAATTCTAACTAATCCTCAAGATCCAATGGATTTAAAAGTGAATTCCACCTAGTATTTATGGAATAATTATTCCTAGTACTACATAAACTATTTTTATATAGGTAAAAAAAGGAGTCCTATCAAATGCTTTTTATGACAAAAATAGAGTTTTGATATCTAAACCAGGGAACACAAAAACAAAATGGAAAAAAGAAAACTATAGGTCAATTTCCCCAATGAAAGCTTTAGAGCAACTTTTAAATAAAATATTAGAAAGGAGATTACAGCAATATATCCTAAAGATAATACACTAACACCAGATGTGATTTATATCAGCAATGCAGGGCTGGTTTAAATTTAGGAAAAGTATAAGAATAATTGACCACATCAATAACAAAAGTGCCAACACTCATATGATTTTGTCAACAGATGCAGAAAAAAGATGAACAAAATGCAATACCCATGCCAATTAACACTAGAAAGCATAGCAGTCAATAGAGTCTTTTGTAAACTGAGAAGTATTATCTATCTACAACCAAGCATTACATCTAATGAGGAAAAGCTAGAAGCTTTCCTGGTAAGATCAGGAATGAATCAAGAATGTGCCTTATAACCACTGTCATTCCATATTATATAAGAAATGTTAGCTATAGTATTAAGTAAAGAAAAAGAAATTGGAGGAATAGAAATACACAACAAGGAAACAAAAGTATCCCTTTATGCACGTGATATGATGGTATACTTAGCAAAATCTTTGAGAATCAGCTAAGGTACTAGTTAAAATAATTAACTGTTCAAAGTAGCAGTGCATAAAATAGACCCCTATAAATCAGCAATATTTCTATAGATTATCAACACAATCCAGCAGGAAGAAATGGAAAAAAAAATCCATTTAGAATAACTTCATATGAAATAAATTACTTGGAAGTCTACCTATCCAGACAAAGCCAGAGCATAAAGGAACACAATTATAAAACATTCCACCCAAATGCAGAAAGATCCAAATACTTAGAGAAATATTAATTGCTATGGGTAGGCCAAGTTTATAAAAATGAATATTATGCCTACTCAAATTTCCTTTTTTTATTAAATACCAATCAAACTATAAAAAATATTGTATAGAGCTAGAAAAATAATATTGCTCTAAAAGAAGAAAAGGTCAATAATATCAAGGAAATCAATGAAAAACTATGTGAATAAAGGTAGTCTAGCAGTACCAGATTTCAAATTATATTGCAAAATAGGAATCATGAAAATAATCTAGCATGGGCTGTGAAATGGAATGGTGAATCGGTGAAATAGATTAGGTATACAATATACGGTAGAAAATAACCATAATAATCCAATATTTGACAAATCCAAAAATCCAAACTTTGGGTACAAGAACTTATTATTTGACAAAAATTGCCAGGAAAATAGGAAAGTAGTTTGACAGAAACTAGACATAGACCAACATCTCTGACAATACAGGAAAATAAGAGAAATAGCATCAGCCCTGGATTCAAGAGAAGTTGGATTCAAATCCATCCTCATACACTTAATACTCACTAGTTGTATGACCCTGGCAAGTTGTTTTATCCCAATTGCCTCACCAAAAATCAATCAATTGATTGATAAGTAAAAAAATAAATAAATAAATAATTTATGGAAGCATGGAAAACGTACCTATTAGACCTCTTAATAAGGGAAGTGTTTTTGATGAAATGAGAGGTTGAGAGGATCAATAGAATATAATATATAATTTTAATTATGTGATATTGAAAAAAAATTACAAAAACAATTTTAATTCAGTCTAAATGAGAAGGAAAGCAATGAACCAGGGGTGGGGGCATTTATAGTAAGTTCCTCTGATAAGACTTTATCTCTGAGCCAAATTTAGAAAAATAAGAGACATTCCCCAGTTCATAAATTGTTAAATTATATACGTATATATGAACAGGCAATTTTTAAAAGAAAAAAAATCAAAGCTTTCAATAGTCATACAAAAATGCTCTAAATCAACATTGATTTTAAAAAAATGCAAATTTAGTAGATGGGTGGAATCAAGACAGCAGCATAGAATCAGAAGAACTCCATGACCTTCCCCCAAAACCACCTCAAATACCTATAAAATATGAATCTTAACAAATGTTAGAGCTCTAGAACTCATAAAATGACAGAGAAACAAGTCTCTTCCTGAAGACAGCCCAGCAGTGGATGGGAAGGGTTCATCACAGCACACTGAGAGTCAAGCCCACCCAGGCTTAAAACCAGTTAGCCCCAGGGAAGCCAGGAAAAGCCAGGGCTGGAGCAGTGGATTACTGACAACAGTGGCAGTTTCTAAAATTATCAACCCATAAGAGCCAAGGAAAAAGTGAAAGGTCAGTGGAACTTGGCTAAATTTGGGGGGAAAAAAGTGAGTCTGGCCTTCTGACTTCAGGGCAAGAAAGCAGCAGAAGCTGTGGCCCTGCAGTCGCCTCCATATGGATGCTTCAGAGCTCTGGCCAGCAGATTGCAGGGGGACCAAGAGATCATTCAGAGACTAAGTGCTCTTGCCTTAACCTGCCTGGATCAGGACCATGGTCTTGGGTGGAGGCCCTGAGGTGCATGACCAGTGAGTCAAAGAGGAGACTGCAGAAATGGCAGCCTCCTAACAGCTATGGCAGCTGCCAAAACTCCATCAATTTGGGACAAAGCTCTCCCCTCTGAAAGGAGAGTTCTCAGAGCCCAATAGTCAAGTAATTGACTGGCAACATGAGCAGGCAAAGGAAGGAAAGGAAGCACAGCAATCAAACTTTAGATTCCTTATTTGGAGACAAAAAGGTTCAAAGCATAGAAAGGGAGGAAGATAGCACAGTGAGAACTCCCACACCAAAAACTTCTGAGGAAAAGGTAAAAAGATAACAAACCATAGAGGAGCTTAAGAAGGATTTTGAAAACCAAATAAGAGAAGTGGAGGAAAAATTGGGAAGAGAAATGAGAATGGTGCAAGAAAATCATGAAAAGAGAGTCAACAACCCGCCGGAAGAAAATAATACCTTAAATAATAGATTAACTCAAATGGAAAAAGAGGCCCAAAAAGCCAATGAGGAGAATGCTTTAAAAAGCTGAATTTGCCAGAGGGAAAAACAATCTCAAAAGCTCAGTGAAGAGAATAATCTCTTCAGAATTAGAGTGGAGGAAATGACTTTATGAGAAATCAAGATACCATAAAACAGATTCAAACAAATGAAAAAATAGAAGGCAATATGAAATATTTCTTTGAAAAAAACACTGACCTGGAAAATAGATCCAGGAGACAATTGAAAATTTATCGGACTATCTGAAAGCCATGATCAAAAAAGGAACTTGGAAAACATCCTTCAAGAAATTCTCAAGGAAAATTGCCCTGATATTTTAGAACCAGAAGACAAAAGAGAAATTGAAAGAATTCACCAACCACCTCTTGAAAAAGATCACAAAAAGAAAACTCTTAGGAATGTTATACCTAGGTACCGGAGTTCCCAGATCAAGGAGAAAATATTACAAATGCGAAGAAGAAACACTTTAAATACTGTGGAAACACAATTAGGAAAACACAGGATCTAGCAGCTTCAACATTAAGGAATCAAAGGGAGTGGAATATGATATTCCAGAGATTAAGGGAGCAAGGATTAAAACCAAGAATCACCTACCCAACAAAATCGAGTATAATGTTCCAGGGGAAAATATAGTCATTCAGTGAGGTGGAGGACTTTCAAGCATTCTTGATTAAAAAAACAGAACTGAATACACATTGTGACATTCAAATACAAGAAACATGAGAAGGTAAACATGTAAAAGAATTC
>JAQQSV010002754.1:0-22358 GCA_028646515.1 Pseudochirops corinnae | reverse complement strand
AGAGTAGGTAGTTTGCTTCAGTCTGCATTCAAACTCTGTTCTTTCTAGTTCTTTCTCTGCATGTAGACATCTCCTTCCATCATGAGTCTTTTGGAGTTGTCTTATAACCTTGCATTGCTGAGAAAAGTCCAGTCTATCAAAGTCGGTCGTCACACAAACGTTGTATCTGTAATCATATACAAATTTCTCCTGGTTCTGCTCTTCTCACTCAGCATCAATTTTTATGAGACACTTGAGGTAAATATGAAGTCCATCTGCTCCTCATTTCTTTTTTTTTTTTGCTTTTTTTTTGGAGGGCAATTGGGGTTTAGTGACTTGCCCAAGGCCACACAGTTAGGTTTTGTGTTAAGTGTCTGAGGCAGGATTTGAACTTAGGTCCTCCTGACTCCAGGGCCACTGTGCCACCTAGCCGCCCCTCTGCTCCTCATTTCTTATAGCACAATAGTATTCCATTACATTCATATACCACAACTTGTTTAGTCATTCCCCAAATGATAAGCATCCCCTCAATTTCCAATTCTTGGCCACCACAAAAGGAGCTGCAATAACTATTTTTGTACATATGGGTCTTCCTTCCACTTCTATGATCTCTTTGGGAAACAATCCTAGAAGTGGTATCACTGGGTCAAAGGAAGAGGGACTGATTTCAACCAAAGGTATGCAGTCAGTGACTTCAGCATTGGTTGATGATGGTCTGTTGAGAACACTACAGATGTGTTCAGAACATTTCTCCAGGATTGTGTCCTTATCACTGATCATTGTTGTTCCATCAGCACTGAGTCACTGAGATACATCAAAAGTATAAGGCATCATAAAATGCTTTGTATTGTTACTATGAGCATAAAACTGAATCTCATCTGCCTTTTTACTGAGCAAAGAATCCTGCAAGTTTCACTTGCACTTTACTTTTGATGGAGTTAAATAAACTCTGCCTTCTTAGAGACAACAAACTATCATGCTGATAAACCTTGTGGAGTTGTTTTTTGCTTAGCAGCTTCTGAATTTCCCTATCATTTTCATCAGAGTAGTCTTGACATTTGCAAGTATTCTGGCCCAGATGAATAAATGCAGTGCTATACACCAAATACTCCCTTACCTCTGTTTGACTCTCATGCTTTCCCAGTCACCAATGTAGTGAAGCAGGGCTCTGTGCTTGCTCCCATGCTTTTTAGCATGTTTTTAGACCCCTTTGATGAGGTCCAAACAACAACAAAGTCAACTACCACACTGATGGTAAATTATTTAACTTGAACAGCCAAGACTAAAGTGGAGGGAAAGTTTGTGCACTACTCCAGGGGCTCCTGCCTCCACTTCTTTCTCTGGGAAAATAAAACTTAGCAGGGCAATAACAATATTTACACACATTACTTAGCAATGTCACTCAATTATCTTCTCTCAATTCACTTTCAAAGCCTAGAGCAGCAGTTCTAAACCTGTGGGTTATGTTCAATTTGTAACAATGAAAATACCTCTTGCATATCAGATATTTACATTACGATTCATAACAGTAGCAAAATTACAGTTATGAAGTAGCAACAAAAACAATTTTATGGTTGGGAGTCACCACAACATGAGGAACTGTATTAAAGGGTCGGCATTAGGAAGGTTGAGAACCACTGGCCTAGAGGTTCCTAAAGCAAGCCTCTTGCAGCTACTGTGCTAACCTTCCCAATACTCCTCCCTCAATGCTCATTTTCTTCTTCAACTTTATTTTCTCTTCTCTTCTTCTTCTGGATTCACATACTTAGATGGGGGGGGCAGTAGGGAGGGGGGTCCTTTAACAATGGCTACCCAGAGTCTTGTCCTCTTCTTTTCAAGAGTTCTCAAAGTATTCTTTCAGAGAGTGAGCCCCAAGACAATATCAAGCTTCCAGTTTAGCCACAAGGTTTTACTTGGCATCTGATTGGCTCAGCACACCTTCATGGCCCACAGGAAGCCAAAACTCAGCATCTAACAGGCTTAGCACCCAAAGGCACAAAAGCCCTTGCCCCTTGGCATCTAGTGCCCAAAGACATGAAAGCCTTAGCACATAATGATGCTACAGCTGTGGATTACCAGGAATTAAAGAAGACCAATCCTTTGGCTGTTTACAATTTTAGCCTGAGGCTGGGAAACTGAACTCCAAAAGAAAAGCAAATTAAATCCTTCCTAGCTTCCCATTACACACCTCCACCCCTTGTACCTCCACTTCTGTAACACCATTCACCACCCCACATTCTGGAGAAACTTGCCTAAAGGTCAATCTCATCCATCTAAACCACAGGTTCTCAACCTGTGGGTTATGTTCAATTTGTAACAATGAAAATATATCCTGCATATCAGACAGATTCATAACAGTAGCAAAATTACAGTTATGAAGTAGCAACGAAAATAATTTTATGGTTGGGGGTCACCACAACATGAGGAACTGTATTAAAGTGTCGCGGCATTAGGAAGGTTGAGAACCACTGATCTAAACTGTTTTAGCAACTCCCATCACCAGTGGACTAATCCCATCTCCCAGTGACATAATGGGGAGAAGCTGAGATGACACTTATCCCACCTCCTCATTGAAACATCTAGCCAATCAGAAGGCATACCTGTTTGCTCAAGATTTTGCTCTGTCATCTTATTAATCACTATAAGATACTATGATCCCTAACTTGGAGTCTTTGGCTGCTGAGAATCTGTTGACCTCTTTTGTTGGCAAATGCCAGCCTTGCTAATAAAGAGAATATGCTCAGAACTTTATTGCCTCAGTTTACCTTAATTTCTATTGTGACACCTGAAATACTATTCCTTTATCTCATAAAATCCCTAGCTTCCTTCAAAAGCACTGCATACGCCGGATATTTTTTTTTTCCCTTTTGAAGTATCTTCTGTATATGAATATATCATCCCATCCCACTCCAAGGAGCACAGAGACTATTTTGGTCTAAATGACAGCATCTTCACACATTAGAAATTTAATGTTTATTGAACTAAAATGAATTATGAACTAAAATATTTTCTGGGGTTTAGTATTATCAGAAATTTGTGAAGAACCATGCCATCATAGCAAAGCCTCTCAAGGATCTGACTTTTGTGCATTTCTCTAGGAAGCACCACAAGCCTAAAGGCAGAAAGGAGTTTCATGAACCTGTATCTTTTTGTATACTGCTAAGACAACAAATATGACTAGCCCTTAAAGGACAGAAGCGGTCTCATATTTGCACAAATGTTGACTTTTGGGAGACAAAGGTATAAAACTTTAAGCGTTTTTTTTCTTAATTGGGGAACCCTGAACCCTGGAGCTATTTGATGACTGAACAAATGGCCACTGCCTGGTTAAAAGTGCAGAAATGAAGGTTTAGGAAGCCTATAAGATAGTCAATTAGGGTGAGTTTCTCACTGAGAAGATACACTCTGAAACCGGAAAGAACTGCCAAGACCCAGTAAGAATTGCCAAAAAGCAAGGCTAAACTTCTGTTCATCCATGTTCTGCCAGGGAGGTGACAAGCCTGAGGGCTGAGTCCCTTTGGGAGCAGAATTGGAAAGGTTTTCACCAGTCCTAAGCTAAGGGTCACTGCCAGGGATCAAAGTTGAGCCTGATGAGCCTGATGGTGGAGACCACAGCTGCCTCTTGACCAGGAATCTTCTCCCCATTTCTCACCAACCTCATTGTTTTTGAACTTGAGAATTCTCCATTAGGCCTTCCTTCCCCAGGAAACTCATCATTGAGAAATCTCACAGTGTGCTTCAAGACTGAATCTGCCTCATGCATCTCATCAGTCCCCTCCAATTGGATTCTTTAACTGGAAGCTAAGGCCATGGACTCCAGGGCTTCTATTTAACATGCATTTCCCACTAGCTGTTCTTCTTAGCTTTAATTCCATAAACACAACCACCCCCCAAAAGTCTGCCAGCCCCCCAGCTTTTCAGCTTCCTTTTATATGCAGTCTTCTTCAACTAGATTGTAAGTTCTTTGAAGACAAGGACTATTGTATTTACTCATAGTTTTATCCCCAGGGCTTAGTACAGTGCCTGGCACATAGTATTTAGTACTTATTGACAAAGCAAACCCAGGAAGTCCAGCAAATCGACTTGAGCAAGAGAGATGCCAGCAATACCACCATGAAAAGAGCTGCTCTAAATATTTTTTGTACATGTGGTTCCTTTTCCCATTTGTATGATCTCTTTGGGATACAGACATATTGGTGGTATTGCTGGGTCAAAGGGTGTGCACAGTTTTGTAGCCCTTTGGTCACAATTTCAAATCTCTCTCCCAAATGCTTTTGGCTATCTGCCATTCTGGAGACCCAACTGTTGAATATGAATGTAAGCTGGAGGAATATCTCAGAGCGAGTGCTCCATGAAGAAATCCTGGAACCAGAAGGGAGAAACGTGGTAGGAAACATTTGAGTGAAGGCCAAGTAAGGCAGAAATAATAGCACTAGTGTCATCATTATGCATTCCAATACAATCCATTATTGCAGTATAACGTATAATAAGGCTGGGAAAGCTTGCCAGAACAGGTTACAAGTATCTTTAAATGCAGACATTTGTATTTGGTTCTAAAGAAAACAGAATTTTGGGAAGCTATGTGGAGGCTGGATTGGAAGAGGGAAGAAATCCAAGACACAGAAAGCACTTGGGAGGTTATTACAGTAGTTAAGATGAGAGGGTCTGAACAAGGGTAGTAGTTCTGTGGCTATATGGAGAGAAGAAGTAAGATGGGAGAGATATTTTATATTCATATAAGACTTTGATTGGTTCATTTACATATGAAAAGACCAACAAAGATGATGGCCCAGTGTATAGCATATTGTTTCTTTATCTATACATACATACATACATACATATATACATACATACATACATATATATATATATATATATATATATATACATAATATACATATTTACCATCACTCCCAACAGAATATTAAGTTCCTTGCAGGAAGGAACTCTTTCATTTTTATCTCTGAATTTTCAATACCTGGAAAATAGTAGGTGCTTAATAAATACCTATTAATCAAACTATAATACAGACCTCCTAGAGAGAATGAGGAAATAAAGAATTTGGGAAACATCACAAGCTCAATATGGAGGCATGATATAATAATGGACTTCAATTATAGCCATCTAAGTAAGAGTTCTATCAAATGAACAAGTAACGTTTTGACTTGCATTAATAATTTATGCTTCAAAAAGTAAAGGAACCAATGAACAGAAATGCTATTCTGGAATTGATTTGCACCAAAAAGTAACAACTGATTGCTGGAGGGGATAGGGATAGGAACCTTGGAAGGAGGTGACCATTTCATCTTAAAATTTATGCTAAAAGAGGAAACAGACTCTTAATAGTTTGGAGAGAACCAATTTGAAAGGGTTCTGAGAAAGAACAGGTAGGGTTCAATTGCTTAAAATTCTACATAATAAATCACACAAGGGCTGGGATACTCTCAAAAAAAATAAATTCTGCATAGAAAAAATTCCAGTTAGGAGAAAGTAGGAAATTTATCTAAAAACATTAAAGGGAAGATTCAGGGAATTTACAAACCAAATTAGATTTTTAAATGATATGTACAAAGATCAAAAGACAGATTATAGCAGAAGATAAATATAAAATTATGGCACAGTCCTGTAAGAAGCATAGAAATACTAAAGCTCAGAATTCCATAAGGCTGTTGAGAAAACCTAAGCATAATTTTAAAAAAATTTAAAGCTCTGTTGTGTTAAAAAGATCAAAAAAGGGAAGAAAAACATTAAGAGTGGTAACAAAGTGATATCACTGATAAAGTGATGATAAAGACAGAGATGTTAAATCCAATTCTTCTCCCAAGAAGAAAATCTTTGGCCTGGAAATGAAAGAAAAATAACTAAAAAGGAGTGAATACCCCAAATAAGGAGTTAGTGAGAGTACCTACAAGTCCTTGAAGTTATCCAGTTCAGAAAAACTACAGAAAGAGCTGGCAGATGTGATTATTGAACTGTCTTTGAAAAAATGTGGTAAATGATTAGAGGACAAACATCTTGATTTTCTTTTTTTTTCTTTTTTTTTGCTTTTTGGAGGGGGGGAAGGCAGGGCAATTGGGGTTAAGTGACTTCCCCAAGGTCACACATTTAGGTTTTTGTGTTAAGTGTCTGAGGCAGGATTTAAACTCAGGTCCTCCTGACTCCAGGGCTGGTGCTCTATTCACTGTACCACCTAGAAGCCCCACATCTTGATTTTCTTAGAGAAATGAAGAGAAAAAGAAGATGATAACCTGCAAACATAGGCTTAACTCAATTTCTGGCAAAATTCTAAAATGTTATGAAAACGATTAGTGAATATATAGAAAAGTGATCATAAGGAACTGTCATTGCTTTATCCAAAACAGGCTGATACTTCCTTTTTTTGATGTGGTTATTAAACTAGTACATCAGGGAAATGCTGTGTAGTTTATTTAGATTTTAGCAAAGTATTTTACAAGCTCTAATGCTATTCTTGTGTAAAAGATGGAAAGATACAGACAAAACATTTAGATGGATTCAGAACTGGTCCTATAGTTGGAACCAAAGAGTTGTAATTAATGGCTTGAAGTTAACCTGAGTGCAGGTCTTTAGTGGAGTGTTCCAGGGATTCACTGTTAACCCTGTGCCATTTAACGTTTTAAATAATGATTTGGATAAAGGTTTAGGATGGCAAGATTGTCAAATTTTTAGAAGAACTAGAACAATTGTATAACAGGATTTTAAAAGATCTTGATAAGCTACAACACTGGGCTAAATCTAAAAAGATTGAATTTAATGGAGATAAATAGAAATGTTCCAAAAGAGAGTTCAAAAACCAACTCACAAATATGGGATGGAGGAGACATAGCTGGACACCAGTCTGTGTGAAAAAGTTTTAGTGGACTGTCAGCTCAATATCAATGAGTGTGACATAAATCAAACTGACAAAATCAAATCAATGTGACAGTGTGAGAAAAGCTATAATATGGAAGTGATAGTATTAGATTTGCTCTACTTGGCCCTAGAAGGTAGAATTTGAAGCAATGGGTAGAAAATACCAAGGTAAGTTTAGACTTCAGGCAAGGAAAATCTTCCAAACGGGGAATGGAATGCTTTTTTTCCTTCAATAGGAGTCCTGCCAGGTATGTGTAGAAGGGATTCTTGCTCAGGTGTAGGCTAGACTAGATGGCCTTTCAATTGTGAGATTCAGTGATTCTGGGTGCTAAATGCTGATGCCCCCATGTTTCATCTGATAGAGGCAAAATGAGCCATACACTAAAGTTCCCAAAAGGTCCACCTTGGCACGGGCAGGTGAGACAGAAAAAAGTGAAGGGTCCTCAGTATAATCCAGGCTCTGTATGTCAGGAGGGAGTCTGACAAAAGGATTACACCATGAAGTACTTAATAGAAGACAGCACAGACCAAAGTAGGTGTTCTGTATCAAGAAACCAGAAATTTTCTAATAAGTGTGGAGACATTTCTGGACTAGAAGATGATTGCAACACATATAAGGGGCAGGCAGTGGTACCCTGGAGGTTAGAACTACTTTATACTATCTACTTAATGACCCTGTGATAAAATGTCAACCAGCATCAATACACAAAACATTAAGTTTTAAACAAATTGGAGGGGGGAAAAAGAGGCCTCTTTACCACTTTCCATTTCTAACATTAGAAGATAATAATTTGCTCATGATTTTACATTTCTATTTTACTCTTGGTGTTTAATCACAGATTGTATGAAATATTTAATTTATTCAAATACTGCATCATATATAATACTTTAACTATTTTCATTTTGTCTTCTGAAAAGACTTCAGAATTTCAGATCTTTCTGAATATTCCAGAGGGTACTTGCACTCTTCTTTAAATGTTCTTCCTCCTCAGTATTCAGATTTAGCTTCACTATATCTGTGATACCACTGTGTCCCAAGATGCAAGGGACACTAAGAAAGACTTCTTCATTTATTCCATATAGGCCCTGAAAGGCAAAATGAAAAGTTTTTTTTTTCTAGAACTCATTCTAATAATATTAAGATTAGGGAATTTTGTAACAGATAATCACTTCAAAACACTCCTTTCACAGTATACCTTCTCAACTATGCAGAAACAGCTCAAATAGCAAGGTCTTTAACACAGGAGATGATCTGCTAATAGTATGAATCTTAAAGATGGAAGGGAGATAAGAGGTCACTTAAGTCCAACTCACATCAGAAATATTAATCATCTCTGTGGCATCCCCTAAAAGTGGTAACCCAGACTCTGGTTAAAGACCTCCAACTAATGAGAAGTCACTACCTTCCCTATAGCAACCCATTCAATTTCTGGACAGCTCTAACTGTTTAAGAAATTTTTCCACACTCAAACTAAAAATCTACTTCCATGTAACTTCTATCCATTATAACTCCCACTTCATCTTTCTGGGCAAGCAAAACAAGACTGATCTATTTCAACAAGATGGCTATCATGTCCCCTTTGAAGGTCTTCATACTTCTAAGCTAAATTTGTCCACTTCTTTCAAGCTTACCCTTAGCTCTCATGGTCTTTCACTCCCTCACCATCCCTGTTATCTCCTCTGGACATGTATCAGCTTATCAAAATCCTTCCTAACATGTGGTACCCAGAAAGTAAAATGCTAAATCACCAGTGATTTTCTAGGTCTTTTACTATAGAGGTGTGTATCTCAGTGCAGTGGAGAGTGATGAACTTGCAGTCATAAGACCCCAGTTCAAATTCTAGGTCTGCCATTTACCTACCTGTGAAACTTGGTCAAGTCACTCAGCCTCATGTATAAAATGAGAGGATTGTACTAATTCCCTTCCATCTCCATAACTAGGATCCTATGATTGATTAGCATCACCTAACCCTAAGACTACATCTTTTTTCAGTGCTATATCACACACTAACCCACTGAACTTACATTCTCATTTCATTTTCCTAAGCATTGTTAAAACTCTGATACTGTACTTGTACAGTTGACTTTAACCAAAGTACATGACTTTACACTGGGTCTTATTACGTTTCATTGTATTGGATATGACCCATACAATCTCTCTGATCAATGGAAGTTTTTTCCTTCCAAATTCTGTCACCCAATTAACTATCCCTTTTCTGGCTTCACTAATAAATGCTTGACGGATTCAACATAGCTAATGTGAAATATACTATGGTACACTGAATTATATAAAACTGACATTTCAAAAAAAATTCTTGTTTTTATGTTGTTGAAAATACCAGATTAAGAATCTAAATTCCAACCTTTACAATCCCTCTCAGCTTTGAATAATGCACCACAATTTGTTTTACCATTCTCTAAACTATGGGCATCTATGTTGTTTCCAGTTCTTTGCTAGCACAAAAGGGCAGAAATGAAAATTTTCATATAAATGAGATGTTTCTTTCTATTTTTGACCTCCTTGTGGGTCTAAGATATAACTAAAATGAGGATCTGTGGGTCAAAGGTATGGATGTTTTAATCACTTTTTTTAGAATAATTCCAAATTATTTTCTTGAAGGGTCATTCCAATTCATAGCTTCATCAACTATTAGTACCTAATCTTCCCACAATTTCTCCAACACTTAAGATCTTTTGCATTTTTGTCAATTTGCCAAGGTAACATAAAACTTCAGAGTTGCTTTAATTTGAATTTCTCCTATTATTCGTGATTTGGAACAAATTTTCATATGGATGCTGATCATTTGCTTTTCTCCTGAAAACTTTGTTAATAAGCTTTAACTGTTTCTCTATTGGAAAATGACCCTTGGTCTTATATATCTGGATATTTCCTATATATCTTGTCTATCAGACTTTTACCCAAAATATTAAATTCAAAGAATTTTCTCCTGCTGGACAATGTCTAGATGCACTGATTTTGTTCATGCAAACGTTTTTTTCATTTTAATTGAAATTATGTATCTTGTCTTTTATGATATTCTTTATCCCTTATTTTGTTAAGAATTTCCTAGTTGTGGAAAGACAGGCACACTAATATATATTTTATCCTGCCAAGTCTTAGCCTTGGATTGATTATTTGCCACCATTTTCTGCCTTCACTCCTATATTAATAATTAGTATTTAATATGCTGCTAAAATGAAGCTGTAGAAAATCATGGAACCATTATGACTGTTTATGTACACTACAAATGTTACACAATTTCAACTGGGCCCTCGCTGTGGCAAGGCAATCCTTTTATATCTCCCTAACGGATCCACTGTCCCCCTTCAAACAGAGGCTTTTCAAAACCTTTTCACCCATTTTTCCCATTGCTTCCTCCCTCCCAACCTCTTAGCTGAGAACTTTGCCTTATACGTTACTGAAAAAATTAGGATATTCACTAAAAGCTGCCTCTTATCCCCTCCCTCTCCTCCTCTCACATCACTCAGATGCCTTCTGCCACTATATGTTCTTCACCCAGTTCATATAATAAGGTGGTCCTCCTTGCTAAGGAAAATGCCTCTACATGCACAAGTGATCCCATTCCATCCCATCTTCTCTAGTAGATTGTCCTTCCTCTATCATACCTTTCTCTCACTAATCTTCAGTCTCTTTCTGTCTATTGGTTGCTTCTTTGCTACCTATAAATACAGCCATATCTCTCACTCATCCTTAAAAAAAAAATCTTAGTTAACTTGACAGGTATAGGTGGTTCAGTGGAAAGAGTGCTGATCCTGGAGTCAGGAAGACTCGATTTTAAATCCAACCTCAGATACTTACCAGTTGTGTGACCCTAGGCAAGTCACTTAACCTCTGTTTGCCCACTGGAGAAAGAAATAACAAACCATTCTAGTATCTTTGCCAAGAAAACACCATGGACAGTATTGGTGTGCTGTGGTCTATGGATATAATCATGAAGAGTCAGACGTGACTGAATGACGAAACAACAAAAACTAGCATCCTGGATATCTTTCCTCTCTTTAAAGGTTAAAGTCCTTGAGAAAGTCATCCATAACTGGTGCCTCCACTTCCTTTCCTCTTACTTTCTTAACTCACTATAGTCTGGCTTCCAAACTCAGCATTCAACTGAAATAGTCTCTCCTAAGTTACTAGTGATCTCCTAATTACCAAATCCAAGGACCTTTTCTCAGTATTCATCCTTATTGACCTCTCTCCAGCCCTTAACACTGTTGCTGATCCACTTGTCATTAATACGCTCTAATTTTTTTTTTTTACAATATTGTTTTCTCTTGGTTTTCCTAATTCCTGCTCCTTCTCAGTCTCCTTTGCTGGATCTTCCATTCTCCTCTTATTTTTTTATATGACCTCTTACTTTAGGTCATATATCCAATTTGGAGCTTATTATGGTAATAAGGTGGAAGATGTTAGTCTAAACCCAATTTCTGTCAAAATGCCTTCCAGTTTTTCTACGTATTCTTGCAAACAGACAGTTCTTCCCTCAAGAGTTTGCATTTTCGAATTTACTGAACTCTAGGCTGCTATATTAATTTATTTCTGGGTCTTGCTTATCTGTTCTGTTCCAATAATCCACTTTTCTATTTTTAATCAGTACCAAATATAAAGTGACAATTATTGTTTTAAAACGTAATTTAAAAATTTTATGGCCCCCTCTTTTGCTATTTTTTTTGTTACTTCCCTTATTCTCTTTTTTGTCTCTGTAGAGATGAAGAAGAAAAACAACCATAAAAGCTTGTTACATCCTTGTCCCTCTAGATACTGTCAGACACAAAGACCAATTAAAGTCATTGCCCCACCATCCAAAGAAATTACAATCTAAGAGGAGAGATAAGGTAAGTAAAATATAAAACATTATCCATCAAAATCTTATGTCATGGTTCTTAAAATAGACCAAAACCAAGTACTACAAGAGTTCAAAGGAGGGAATAGATCACTATCAGCTGAGGTAATAAGAGATATCTACGTGGAAAAGGTGGCATCTGAACTGGATTCTGATGGATGGATAGGTACAACTGGTACAAATGTGGGAGGAAGGAATTCCAGGTATAGGTAATGGTATAAGCAAAGGTGCAGAAGCAAAAATCATGGAATATGTTTAGGAAACTTAACTACATGACAGCCTGGAAAGTTAGATAAGGGACTGGGAAGTGTTTTTAATATCATGGTCAAACTGCTTAGACTTTATTTAGTAGCTAATGAGGAGCCATATATGTTGTTTGTTTTTTTTTTGGCTTTTTTTTTTGTCGGGGGGAAAGCAGGGCAATTGGAGTTAAGTGACTTGCCCAAGGTCACACAGCTAGTAAGTGTTAAGTGTATGAGGCTGGATTTGAACTCATGTCCTCCTGACTCCAGGGCCAGTGCTCTATTCACTGTGCCACCTAGCTGCCCCTCCATATACAGGTTTTAAGGAAAGGAGTAATATGATCAGATCTGTGGTGTTAGGAATATTACTCTAGTAGTAAGAAGAGTGAGAGAGAATGAAACCAGGAAGGTTCATTAGGAGATTATTGCAACAGTTCAAGAGAGTTATTGGGAGTAGTAATAGGAATGTAAAGGAGAGCAGAATTACTTATGAGATACAATTGATGGGATTTAATGCCTTGGATCACAAGGATAAAAGTGAAGAATGAAAGATGACTCCAAAGTTTCAGGTATGAATGAACATCAGAAAAGTAGTACAATTAACAAAAATGAAAAAGTTAGGAAGATGAGAATCATTATGTATAAGTACCTTGATCATGGTGCAAACTGGATGCACTCTTCTAAGATTGTGCATCATAGTTCTCACCAAATCTGCCACAGACAGACCAATAGCCCACGAAGTATAACCCTTCAGCTTGATAACCTCATAAGCACTACAATAAGAAATACGACATATCAAGTATAAGCTGGGAGTAAAAAACAATAGTTACTGAGCACAAGTGCCTACTGGGCATTTCAAACTGATATCTCACAAACATCTTTAACTCAGTATGTCCAAAACAACGTATTATCTTCCTGTTGAAACCCATCTCTCTTTTAAACTTCTCTATTTCTGTTAAAGGCACGACTATCCTTCCAGTTTCCAAGATTTGTATCTTCAGTATTATCCTAGATTCTTCACTCTCCCCTTGCTCTACATATCCAACCAACTTGCCAAATGTAGTTTCTATTATCATAGCATTTCTCACATCTGGCCCTTTCTCACTGCTCCCATGGACACCATATTAGTATAGGACTAGACCACAACAACAGCCTCCTAATAATTGGTTTTCCTACTTCCATTCCCACCTTCCATCTCCTGGAGCATCTGGCACCCTTGACAACTAAAGAAACTTAAGTGCTACCTCTTTCAAGAGGTCTTTCTTAAGTCTCCAAGTTGTTAATGCTCCCCCAGTCCCTAGTCACAAAGTATTTATTTTGTATATATCTTGTATTCATTTATCTCTGGACAAGTTGTATTCCTCCCAGTGAAATCTAAGCTCACTTCTGCCTGAGAATCATTAGTGCCTAGCATATGGCAAGCACTAAATAAATGTTTAATTATTGTCTATAATCTTTTCTTCCTATCTTTAAGAGTTAACTCTCCATAAACTTAAAAACGTTATATAAATGAGTGATTCTTACCTCGTTACCAAATCGACCTTATCTCTATTTTTGTCCTTGATTTTATCCCTTCCTGCCTCCTCTGGTATCTTTCCCCATCAATCCCTTTTTCTCTTAAAATATTCATCTCTCCCTCTTTGATGGCTAATCCTCCTAGGCATACTAACATACTCAGGTCTCACTCAACTTGAAAAATCACAATAAAAACCCTTTACCTCTGAATCCTATTATCTATTCTCAAGCTATCCCATCTCTCTCATTCCTGTTACTGTCAAACTTCCTTCATCTTCTCCACTCCTTGTCATTTGGCTGCTGTTTCTACCACTCTATCAAAACTGTTATCTCTGGGGTCAGTAACACCCTCACCTGGTTGCAAAATACAATACCCTTTTCTCCATTCTCCTTAACTGTTCTACAATATGTGACAATGTCACAGACCATAAAGTGCTATATAAATAGGAGTTATTATTACTATTGACCATTCTTTTCTTTGTGTGAAGTTCTCTCCCTGCTTTCCATGATACCACCCTCTTCTGGCTTTCTTTTTTATCTTTGTAACTGCCATCTAGCAATTTGTCTAGTCACATGCCTCAAAACACTGACCTTCTCATCTCTCCAATCAGTACTTTCAATCAAATTTTTAACTCTTAGTACTACAGGAGAAGCTCTTGAAAATTCATCCTTTCCTCTCCTTTCTTATGGTCAGTATCTTGCTAGTATCTTGTTCCTTCTTTCCAGGACTATTCCAGTAGCCTCCTGACTGATGACCCTTCTTATCATTCTCTACCCACTGCACCCCTACCTTAAAAGTACTCACAAAATTAAAAATGGCTCCTCTTTCCCTTCAAGCATCCCAAGAATTAAGAAATGTTTAACTATAATTTTACCTTTCAACCACCTGTTTATGAACAGTTTTCCAGTGCTCCTTATCTTCATCAGTTCCTAAACTGGGGTGTAGACTCTTCAAGGAAACACCAGCAATATTCACTCCACTCCATACAGGCACTAAGAGAAATATATTCCAGAGTTAGCATATTTATTCACGTGACTTCAGCCCACTTCAGTATTTTTCCATCTTTAAAGAACTTTTCTATTTGGTGTAGTATCTTCAGAGCTGAAGAGTATTGCCCCTACTATTAGGCTCAAATACAAAGATATTCCAATAGATCTATGATTTCATCAATCCATACATGGCCTATCCTATGTAACTTTTTAAAAATGTACTGATACTTTCTTTTTACATCACCTCCATTTCCAAATTCAAGAAGGCCATCCCATGTAACACAGAATAAAGGAGAGGGAAAAAAAATTCAGCAAAATGCATCAACTGTGTGTAGGGTTAATGGAATATAAAGATCTTCCCTGCCCATTAATAGGCCCATGTGACCATACCCCACCAATCATGAATGTTTTTAACATCCCTTGCTGAGTCTGCATGTGGGCTCTCATGCCTTTCTGCACTAAGCCAAACAGGTGCCAAATAGAACTGTATAGACAGAGGGCGTTGAGCAAATGAGTGTGAAGAAGAAAATGAATGGAGCATGGAATGCTGAGTATGGAACACTGAGAAGGTTAACTGCTGTGGAAACAGCAGCAGCAACTCGTTGAGAGGCAGAAACTCTCTGGAGAGGGACCAGCCCACAGGATGGATGCTTAGCTTAAACCCCTTTAAGTAGCTGTTATCAAGGAACCTCCCAGGTGTGAAAGTGAATTGAAATGACTCTTCTTCCTGGGCTGGTAATATGTATAAATATTTTTGCTGCCCTGTTAAGCTTTGCTTTTCTGTATTTCCATAATGATATCTTGTCTGATATTAGTGTATGGAATAAATGTTATACAGGTTCAGTCTTGAGCTAGAAAAGTTTTTTTTAAGTTTGAATTTTTTTTAAGTTTGAATTTAATAATCTAGTCTGATCTTTAAAGAGAACCTTTCAGAAAGCCTGTAGGACAAAGGCAGTATTTACTTACCACTAGAATCGCCATGCTCCCCAATAATCCAACCATGACAGCTTGTTGGATTGACACCCAGCCTACTCCCAATTAGGAAACGGAAACGAGCAGAGTCCAGATTAGTTCCACTTCCAATAATGCGGTTTTTGGGCAAGCCACTCAGCTTCCAGGTGACATATGTCAGAATGTCCACTAAAAACAGAAAATTAATATTAGAAAAACTTTATCTGAAATAGACTTCTTCATCCAAATAATCATGTCAAATAGTGAGTTTTTGTCCCAAAAGCTTATCAAACACCAAATTACTATGATCATTTACTACGGTGTATTGTGTACCTAATCTATTCCACTGATCTATCACTCTGTTTCTTAGCCAGTACCAGACTGTTTTAATGATTACCTCTTTATAATACAATTTGAGATCTGGGACAGCTATCCTTTATATTTTTTTCATTGACTTCCCTAATATTCTTGACCTTCTGTTATTCCAGATAAATTTTGTTATTATTATTATTATTTTTTCTAGCTCTATTAAATACTTTTTTGGTAGTTTGGCCCTGAATAGGTAAATCAATTTAGGTAGATTTGTCATTCTTATTATATATTCTTCTTCTTATATTGGCTCAGTCTACCCATGAGCAAATAAAATTTTCCAATTGTTTAGATCTGACTTTATTTGTACAAAAAGTGTTTTATAATTTTTGTAATTATGTTCACATAGTTCCTGGTTTGTTTTGGCAGGCAGACTACCAAGTATTTTTTATTGTCTACAGTTATTTTAAATGGAGTTTCTCCTTCTATTTCTTGCTATTGTATTTTATTGGTAATATATAGAAATGCTGATGATTTATGTAGGTTTATTTAACATCCTGCAATTTTGCTAAAGTTGTTAATTATTTCAACTAGATTTTTAGTTAATTCTCTAGGACTCTCTAAGCATATCATTATATTATCTACAAAGAATTATAGTTTTGTTTCCCCATTGCCTATTCTAATTCCTTTGATTTCTTTTTCTTCTCTTTTTGTGTAGCAATATATATATATATATATATATATATATATATATACTTTTTGGAGGGGGGAGGTAGGCATTTGGAGTTAAGTGACTTGCCCAAGGTCATACAGCAAGTGTCAGAGGCCAGATTTGAACTCAGGTCCTCCTGATTCCAGGACTGGTGCTCTATTCACTGTGCAACCTAGCCACCCTTGTAGCAATATTTCTAGTACAATATTGAATAATAGTAGTGATAATGGGTATTCTTGCTTCACCCCTGATCTTACTGAGAAGATGTCTGGCTTATCCATATTACAGATAATGCTTGCTGATGGTTTTAGATAGATACTACTTATCATTTTAAATTCCATTTATTCCTATGTTCTTTACTGTTTTTAATAGGAATTGGTGGTGTATTTTGTCAAAAACATTCTCTGCATCTCTTGAGATAATCATATGATTTCTGTTCATTTTGTTATTGATATGCTGATAGTTTTCCTGATTTTGAACTAGCCTTGCATTCTTTGTATAAATCTCACCAGGTCTTAGTGTGTGATCCTTGCGATCCTTTGCTATATTTTATTGCTAGTACTTTATTTAAAATTTTTGCATCAATATTCATTAGGGAAATTGGTCTATAGTTTTCTTTCTCTCTATTTACTCTTCCTGCTTTAGATATTGCCACAATATTTGTGCTATAAAAGGAATTTGGGGAGATTACTTTGAGTCAGAACTACTATTGGTAAAGTGGACTGGTATATGGAGAACTACAGAACTATGAAAATTTGGAACTATTCCCAAAGGACTTATACAACTGTGCATATCATTTGACTCAATTACTACTACTAAGTCTATATCCCAAAGAGATCAAAGAAAAAGGAAAATGGCCTATATTTACAGAAATATTTATAGCAATTCTTTTTGTGGTGGCAAAGAATTAGACATTGAGGAGATGCCCATCAATTGGGGAATAGCTGAACAAGTTGTGGTATATAATTGTGACAGAATACTATTATGTTATAGGAAATTATAAAGATGGGTTCAGAAAAACCAGGAAGGATTTACATGAACTTATACAAAGTAAAATGAGCAAAACATTGTATACCATATAACAGTAATATCATAAAAAATGATCAGCTGTGATTTACCTACTCTGATCAATATAGTGATCCATGAGAGTTTCAAAAGATTCATGATGAAAAATGCTATTGATCTCCAGAGAAAGAACTGATGAATTGAGAGCAAACTGAAGTATATTTTTTCACTTAATTTTTATTGCTTTTTATTAGCAACATGACTAATATGGAAATATATTTTATATGACTTTACATGTATAATTGGTATCATAGTGCTTATTTCTCAATGGGTAGAGGAAGGGCAGGGGGGAAAGAACTGGTAACAAAAAAATATGAAATGAATGTATTAAAACACGTGCGCCCACATTCATGTGTACACGCGCGCACACATACACACACACACACACACATATACACACACACCCCTATGAAGCAGAGCTGGCAATAGGGGATAGAGTGCTGGGCCTACCTCCATGAAGACTTTAAATCAAGTCCTGTCTCAGATACTTACTTACTTACTTAGTGTGACCCTAGGCAAGTCACTTAACATCTGCCTTCCTCAGTTTTCTCAATTGCAAAATATAGACAATAATATTTGTAAAGCATTTAGCATAATGCTTTATATAGACATATAGCATAGGCACACAGTAGGCACTATATAAATGATTATTCCTTTCCCCCTTCTCCCATTTCAGTGGTAATAGGGATCTGTGTCATATTCTCTTATACATTAGTAGCTTAAGACCTTCCCTTGAATATAGTAGATGCTCAAAAAATCTGCTGAACTGAAATGGACATATTATTATAGCTTTTTCTTCTGAGCACCAGACTAAAAAGAGAGTAAATATTTACACTATAAGTTTGTTTCAGAGAAGCAATGAATGTTTAAAGAAGCCATGCAGGTTTACTTACAATCTTAGTGGGGTAGGACATTTTTTTCTTCCAGGGAGTTAAGGTATATTTGTATTTGGGAATTTAAAATTCTTTTGAGTCTAGTTATTATGCTGAGGATTTTTTCTTTTAAATTTTTCCCCCTATGGTTATCTGCGAATTCTATCATACCTTTCATTAGGCTGTCTCCCTATTTGTGGCTTAGCCAAAAGGACAAAACTAATTACCTTTTTCCAAACTTGGCTAATGAAAAGCAAATATCTAAATGAAAAGTATAAATTTATCTTGCTAATATAAAAATAATACTTATTTCAGTAATTCAAGGATCTGTAATTTCGTCAGAGTGGGTATGCCCTCACTGAATGGAGAACATAGCACGCTTAAAAAAACCAGCTGTGATCAAAAAATTTCATCAGCATCTATAGACATTAGAGTGATGACCCTCTCCTAATCTTAGCTTGGCTGGTTTTTCAAATGACAGACAGACATCACCATCTGGCTTATATACTCAAAGCCTTTTCAGCTCCAGGTAGGCCCTACAAGTAGCTACATAATTATCTTAAAGAACCTAGTTTCAGTGGCAGGAAAGTGCAAGATATAGTAGTGGAGGAGGACTTCAGAGTAGGCTAAGTATTCTTTTCCCATTTTTATGAACTTCCTTAGATTTTCCTTAAAGTCATACCAAATACGGAAATATTTTGGTTTATAAGGCCTTTGCCAAAGTTAAGAATAATGTTTTCTATAAATAAGATCCTTGTGAATAACAGGGTTAGCAGTGTAAAAGAAGCAAACATTTAAAAAATAAAATCTCTTTAGAAAGTTATCCTGGATTATTTTTTCACAAGGGTTTTCCTAAACAGCAAAAATATAAAATGTCTGACCTGGATTAGAAACAACAAGCAGTTTGCAGTGAGGACTACTTTTTACAGTATCAGGAATAACTCTTTTCAGGATGTCCACATTACGCTGGACCAAATTCAGGCGACTTTCTCCCTCCTGCTGGCGTACACCTGCAGTGACAACTACTATCTTGGAATTGACTGCTACTCTGGAGTCTAAATAAAAGATAAACAGGAAAACCAGTCAAAGGGTGAAACATCTCTGTCGTGCCTTGGCCAACTAAAAGACCATTCTGTTTTCCCAGTGTACAAATATCCACTCTCCTTCCTCTCTGGCGAAGGTGAGGCCCTCTGGAGAGGCCCCTGTGCTGTGCCCCACCACTGTCAAATAGTAACCCTTCTATAGACCTGGTCCTTGGACACAATTTCCCAAAGAATAGTGGCTCTGTAAGCACAAACAGCTTTTCATTATTTTATAACCTAAGTTTATTCAGGCCCAAGGCAGGATGATGTAGGAAAAAAAAAAAAGGCTGGGTTTTGGGTGTTAAAAAACCTGCAAGTCTTAGTTTCCTCATCTGTGAAAGGTGTGTTCTCTCCAACTATGCCCCTGAACTCCCTAAAGATACCTGGATGTTCTCTCCCCAGAATCTTGCTTACTCGCAGTTTACCCCTCCCTCAACCACTTTTGTTCCATCAGGATTCTTGCTATTGTCACTTGTTTTCGGACATGGCTTGTCAACAAGCATGGCATCAATTTATCCCCTTTGTCATATACAACTTCATTATTTAAAGTATGACGAACTTTAACATGATACAAAACGAAATATTCAAGTATTCAATAATCAAGCTTCAACCTACTTTCTTACTACTCCCTCATAACACAAAATCAAAAGGGACCTCAAAGGGCCTCTAAGTCCATCATCAACACAGAAACACCCTCTAAACCTGCCTGACAAGTTGAACTTTGACACTCTATTTTGAAACCCTCCATTGACAGGGAATTCATTACCTCCTTAGGTAGCCTATTCCATTTTTGGAGGCCTTTAATTGTTGGGAAGTTTTCCTTTACATTGAACTGAAATATGCTTCACTGATACTTCTACTCATGAATTCCAGTTGACTTTGGGAGCCAAGCAGAACAAAAGCATCCCTTTTCTAAACATCTACACCTCAGATATTCAAAGATAGGTATCATGTCCCCCCAAGCATGCCTAAGTCTTCACTTCTCCAGGTTTACCATCTCCAATGTCCATCAACTAAGTAGGATAAGGCATTGTATCCAGGTCTCTTACTACTCATCATCTTCCTCTGGAAGAAGTCAAGATAACCAAGGGGCTGTCCTATAATGGAACCAAATAGTCCAGATGAGGTCCAACCTGGGCAAAGTATAATGGGATTATCATATATCTTGTTCTGGGTACTAAAACTTCTTTTAATGAAGCTTAGAATGATATTAGCTTTTTTTTGGCTGCAATTTAACATGATTGACTCACCATGAGTTTAAAATCTAATGAAATTCCTATACATTCTTTTTATTTCTCTTTATTTTTCTAACCAAAATGGAATACAAACCATCTTACCACTTGGGTTCACATTCTAACAATGATGTTAAGGTTAAGCTCCTTCACTTCTCTGGGTGTTGGCTTTCTCCTCCATTAATTAAGGGAGGTGGGCAAGATAATTACTAAAGTTCTAAAGTTCTAATCCTAAAGTTGTTTTCACATGAAAAGTTGTCTAGCTACATTTCCTCCAGCCTGTATTAAAAACATTACATTTATCACTATTTTGTCTTATTATATTCTGCCTATTATCCCAAAGAAATTTTTCTGTATTCTTTCTCCCTAATAATCTTCATGTTAACTGATCCTACAAACTTTCAACTTCTGCAGATTTTGAACACTCCAACTAAATTCATCAACAATGATAAAAATGTTTTGTTTTGTTTTGTTTTTAAACAGACCCAAGGGGCAGCTAGGTGGCTCAATGGATAGAGTGCCAGCCCCAGAGTCAGGAAGATTTGTCTTCCTCAGTTCAAATCTGACCTCAGATATTTAATAGCTGTGTGACCCTGGGCAAGTCACTTAACCCTGAATGCCTCCCCCCAAAATAATAAAAATTTAAAAAAATAATAGACCCACAGATATACTCTGGGGCATGATACTCAAGACCTCTTTTCCTCCAGGATAAGATTCAGGGTAGATCCAGGCAGTTAATCTGTTCTGAATTCTGTTATAATTATAATGCTGAATAACTGTTCTGACCTGCTAGACATACAGTGTCCTTGCCAAGAAAACCCCATGAACAATATTGGTGTACTATGGTCCGTGGGGTTACAAAGAGTTGGACACAACTGAATGATTGGACAATACACACACACACACACACACATATGTATGTATGTAAGCTCAAGAGTGAGGACTATAAAGGGTATTACCAGTCCCCCAAGCTCACAACCTAGGTGTCACCTTCAACTTCTCACTCTCTCTTTCCCTTACATCCAAATCAATTACCAAGTCCTATTTTTTCTACCTTCATAACAACACTCACACATCTCCCTGTTCCTCTGATGCTGGTGCAATCCTGCTTCAGACTCTCATTACCTCAAAGCCTACTGCTTGGTCTCTCTGCCTCCCCATTCTAATCCATCCTCCACTCAGCCGTCAAACTGATCTTTATAAAGCACAAGTCTGACCATGTCATCCCTCTATACAATCAACTCCAGAGGATCCTTACTGCCTCCTGTAATGCCAAGCAAAGGCATCTTCCAAGGTTTGGATTACCAGCATAGCAAACCCATTTATTCAGTGACAGATTAAGGCAAAACATTCACAGAACAGAGAAAATCAAAATACAGTGTAACTCATTCATTTAGCAAGTAAGTTCTCAATTCAATTGCAAAGTACCAAGGCCCAAGTATCCCACTCCTGGCCAGTAGTCAAAGTAGCCCACTCCTGGGCAATACATTCATTTAGTCTCTTCTCAAATGGAGATTAGTTTCCAATCATAAACAAAGTACATTCATTTGGTCAATCACAAAGCACAAAAAGTCAAAGGTTTCTCACCCCTGGATCACAATCAAATTATAATACCATCCATTAATGCCAAGTACTTTCTCAAAAGGGGCAGGAGAGCACAAAAGGCCATCTACCCTTAAG
>JAQQSV010002753.1:0-22362 GCA_028646515.1 Pseudochirops corinnae | reverse complement strand
CACTGGGAAAAGAAAAAAAAGCAAAACCAGACATGAAAGAGAACCATAGTGTGTTCTGCTTCAGTCTCCATTTAAACTATAGTCTTTCTATATCTTTCTCTGAGTTTAGATATCTCCTTCCATCCTGAGGCTTGTAGAGTTGTCTTTAGCTGTGCATTGTTGAAGATAGTCCAGTTTAGCAAGGTTGGTCATCATATGTCCGATGTGTCTGTGATTGTGTACAGGTTTTGCCTGGTTCTGCTCTTCTCACTTAGCATCAGTCTGTATAAGCCTCTCCAGGCAATTATGAAGTCCATCTCCTTCCCATTTCTTCTAGCACAATAGTATTCCATTACCATGCTTATAGATTTTTATATATGCATATGTTTATCCGAAAATTCTTCTCTTTTAAGCAACTTGTCATTTTAGGCAAAGAAAAGTCTTCCTCCAACATCCTTGCTGTAGGTTGCTTCCATAATTCAATTCAATTTAGCAATCATTTGTCAGACACTCACTATGGGCCAGAAACTGAGACAGGAGCTGGGGATACAAATATGAAAATAAAATAGTCACTGTCTTCCCAGTCCATTGGGGAAAACAATACATACTATGAATGATTGGAAATACAATGTAGTCTAACACTTTTGATTTCAGAGATAATTGTGGAAAACCTTACTGTCCCTGGGGAAATTGTGAGTCTGTACTACTAGCACAGGAGGACCACCAATTAGCATTGTTCCCCTACTTCAACCAATAAATATTTTTAAGCACCTACTATTTTCCAGGTGTGATATGGCCATTGGGCTCACAAAGAGTTGGACACGACTGAATGACTGAACAACAGCAAATGTGCCAGGTACTGTGCTAAGCTCCTGGGATATGAAAAGAGGCAAAAGACAGCCCCTACCTTTCAAGGAGCTTAAAATCTAGTGGGGAAGACAACATGAAAGCAAACACATACAAAGCAAGTTATATACAGGATGAGCAAAAGATGATTAACCATCTTCCATTAGTTTATGCCTTAGAAGTCATCAAATTTCCCTTCACTGAGACAAACATATGGTTATAAACTAAGTAACTATGCTATAGCTAGGAAATTAATCATGTGTCTAAAAAAGATCAAACAGAAAATCAGAGAAACCTAGAAGAAATCAGTGTGCCCAAGAAAAGTTCAGTTTTCATGGTATCTGACTTGAGATCATCCTAAAGATAGGTCTTTTTATTCTCCTAGCCTGGAGAAATTAGAAGTGTCAAAGTTGGTTAAGATGAAGAGACAATTAGTGACAGGGCCCTATGATTCTCAAAACTTATTTATGGGCTTATCTTAGTCAATCAACAAGTATTAGCCACATCTGTCATGTGCCTAAACATTATGTTGGGTGCTATGCAGCACAAAAGGAAGTTTACTTACCCACAAGTAAGAACTACTCACAGGAAGCTTACTTTACATTTAATTATCAGACAGAACCATCTATGCTCTGCCATTAAATACTGAATTACTTCCAACCTCATAAAAGGATAAATCTCAGATCACCAATGTGTTTCATGATGGAACTGACTTAATTTAAAAGAAATAATTATATACCCAACACGAGCTCTGATTTCAACTGTTTCTCCATCTTCCTTTTCAAATGCTTTAGCGATATCTCTATCCTCTGATAATGTCCTGAATACTACCTTCTGAAAATAAACATGATGCTTCTGAGGTCTTGTCTTCACCCACAAACTAACCAGTTCATTGAAGCACTTTTAGCACCAATGTAGAACAATGGAGAAAATATTGAATTTTGTGTTAACTGTAGATACTATACATGTACACTTCAATCAATCAATAACCACTTAGTATTTTCCATTCATCCTGTATATAGCATGCTTTGTATATATTTCTTTGTATATTGTCTCCTGGAGGGCAAAGACTTCTTTTTGCTTCTTTTTGTATATCTTGTACCAGGGGCTTAATGAGTGTTTATTGATTGATTGAAGTGTACATGTATAGTATCTACACAGTGATAAGGTGTATTACCTTCTTTGCTGCTATGATGGATTCAGTTTTCTGGTGTTGGGATTCAGCTTTCTGGTGTCTGAATAAATGTTTTGCTTCTGTCTTCTATATGGAAAGTCTGTTATATTTTACAATTCAGAACTACGTCAGGATATTCACAGTAGCCATTGGTGCTTTGACTATTGCCTTGGTGCTACATCCTCTAACCTAGGTATTCCTCTAAGTTGATTTTCTTAGTGCCTTTAAAATGTCCTTCATAATTATGTTAGTGGCACAAGAAGCCACCTATACCTGGAAAGCACTAGTTTTTCACCTCGGATCAGAAAATACTTAGTTTTTTCAAAGTCTATGTGATATTTTTCCTAATCTGCCCACCTATCAGGTATTAGTACTCTCCCTCTTGACATTATTTTATGTTACTTTATGGATAATTTTTATCTAATTATGTGTGTACATGTATTCCCCCCAGGATAATGTTAACTCCTCAAGGCAGATAATATTTCATTTCTATCTTTATATCCCCAGGCACTAACATAGTGTCTTGCAAATAGTAAATATTTAGTAAATATTCAGTTGAAGAATATCTTCCCTGATTCCCTGAACATGATTCTCCATCTAGTAACCATTTTTTTTTTTTTTTTTTTTTACCATTTTGGTCCTCCTTTCCCCATTCAGGTTTTCCACAGTCTCAGGTTGTTATATGGCTCCCCTTTGTCTATCACCACAGTTCTGTATTCTAGGTTTCCCTCTGGGGGCAGATCCAGACTTTCCCTAGTCAAAATTTAACTATCATGTGTCCCATTTCCTCCAGGTTCTGCTGCTGGCTAAGTGATAACAAGCTCTCTCAACTTAAACTGGAGTATGAGGTTTGGCATCCCAGAGGGTGGCTAACTAACACCCTTCTCAAGGTCATGGGAATAACCTAAAGTCCAGGGGGTTTTAGTACCATTGATCACAAGCTACCACTAGTGTGCTTCCCCTTTACAATCAACTGGCTGAAGTCAACTGGTAGCTTTTAGGAAAGGCATTTACTGAAAAGGTATAGCAAGGACAGTTGGTACAAAACATTCCCCCAAAACTAGGGGTATAACTCTCCCCTCGATTACACAAATTCCCTGAGAAGAGTGAGCCCAGATTTAAAGTAGTAAGGCACACCTGTGGAGAATTCTCATGGCAAAGGGGTACCTGCCAACTCTTGGTCCTAGAAATCATTTCCTCTTTCTGTAGAGTCCTCATCAAGTCTGCTGGGGGTGGAGGAGGGAGCATAGCATCAGAGATGGATGAGTCTCTCTGCTGCTCAGCTGGGTTGGCACCTGTAGGACATGCAGTCTCCACTTAACAGGTAGCTCAGCTGGGTTTGTTCCTTGTAGGGCACAGTATCTTTGATGGAAGCTATATCTTTTGCTAATGATTCTTATTCTTGCATCCACTTCAGGGATGTAAGACAGAGTAGGTTTTGGTCTTGTAGTAAGAAGATATGAACTAATCTAGGTTCTGACATACATTAGCTGGGTAATCTTGGGCATGCTATTTAATTTCTTTCTCAAGTTTTACAGAGACTATCTAATCCAATCTATACCTGAACAGGAATAGGCTCTACTGTACAATCTACTCGAGTTTATACAGTCTTTGATTAAGGATGACGAGTTGTTTCAGTCATGTTCAATTCTCCATGATCCCATTTGGGATCTTTCTGGCAAAGATGGTGGAGTCGTTTGACATTTCCTTCTCCAGCTCATTTTACAGATGAGGAAACTGAGGCAAACATGGTTAAGTGACTCATCCACAGTCACACAACTAGTAAGTGTCTGAGGTTGGATTTGAACTCAAGTCTTTCTGACTTCAGACCTGGCACTCTATCCACTCTACCACCTGGCTGCCCCAAATCCTTGACTGAAGACTTCCAATGATGGAAATCTCCTCCCCACTCCGACTACACTTTTTGAGGAGTCCCAATTTACTTTTGGACAATTTTAATGGTTAGAAAGATTGTTTCTTTATATCGAGCCAAACTAGAATCATTAGCAAGAGCTCTCATGACTCCTTATCACTTTCCTCCTCCAGACTAAACAGTCACCTAATCCTCAGAGGATACAGCCTCTCAACCATTCACTATCCTGGTTGCCCTCTTTAAAACATTCCCGTTTTTTAGCATCCTGCCTAAAAGGGGTAACAGCCCCAGACACAGTACTCCAGATATGGCCTGTCCAGAGTGCAGTATAGTTTCTTTCTCAGCAAAATGGGGAGAATTGCATTTATACTCTTATATTATAGGACTTTCTCTAGTAGAATATTTCATAGACTTTATGGTGGCACAAGAATGGCAATTTAGGGGATAGATAACTAGATCTGGAGTCAGGAAGATTCAAGTTCAAATCCAGTCTCTGGCCAAGTCACTTCATGACTATCTGCCTCAGTTTCCACACCTGTAAAATGGGGATAATAAGAGCATCTCTCTCCTAAGCTTGGTGGGAGGGTAAGATGAGATGATATAGCAAAATGTTTCACAAACCTTAAAATGACAGATAAATAGACAGGTAGATGTAGATATAACCATGCTAGTTCTTATTATAAAAGACAATGTTTGACAACCACTTTAACTGGGTCACATTAGAAAAATGACAAACTTGGGAAGAAGGAATATGAAGAGTGTGTGGCACGAGGGGTGAAAAGAGGCACACCAGTCAGCTGTTCTCTTACTTCCACTGACAATAACCTCAGCAAAGATTTTTGAAGAGCAAGAGGCCACACCTTCCTGTGATAATGGTCCCTGCATACTTGAAGCCACTTTACCCTGACAGGCTGATGGAATGAGCTGGCAGCCCAAAATAGCCTTGACTTAGAGCCTAGCAGAAAGTTGAGAAAGACTTGCAATCGTAACTTTACACCGTTTTGGGAAGGGATATACTATTGGAGATAAAGTTTAGCCATAGGCTATCAGGCCCTATAACACCCCCACTTCTTAGGGGATCTAGTTTCTGAAGAGCTCTTTTGCATCAGGACTGTAATTGCTGGATTTTGTCTTCAGCCAGGAGAGTGGACAGTTTCTCAGGAAGGCTCAAAAGCCAAAATGCATTCAATTCTCTTTCCTGGATGCAAAGGCAGTTGCTGCCCTGGTAGTCCCCATTACCCACTCCCACCTCCCTTTTTTTTTTTTTTTTTTTTTTTGTTTAAATTTAAGGAGGAAGCTGAGTGCTGCCAACAGTAGTACAATTTGAATCTCAAAGGGATGTGAATTTGGTATAAAATGGAGAGCCCTTTCAATGCAATAGATTCTAAACTTGGAAGAAGAAGAAAAAAATCCTCTCTTCCCCATCCCCAGTCACTATATATGAAAAAATATTCCAGTTCCATTTAGTGAGTATAACATTAATTAGTTCAGTGCTCTAATTTTATTTTTGGCCTTTGGCCAGTCAGAACTCAGTCAGGGTTGAGCTGACAGCTTCTCTGCTGTATTAGTAATGGCACAAACATTTGCACACTTTCAGAAGCTGGAGATGAATTCCCTGGAGAGCAATGACCAATAGCCTAACAGTATGGAAGAATGACACTCCGAGCTGAGAAATCAAGAGGGGATATTATGAGACAATTAGCAAGGACAAAAGCCTCTCCTTGTTATTATGGCTGTTAAGACTAGAACTGGAGGTGGGGGAGATAAGGAAGAGAAAGATGGGAAGGAAGATTTGAGCTTTGTTAGACATAAAGATAGGAAAGGTGACTTTTATAAAATGCTGCTGCTGCATTAGGAGGATGGAAATGAGACAGAAAAAATCTAAATTAAATGTCTTTTAGCAAATATATGCATATGTGTACATATGCTGCATATATTGTATATATTAGCCACATATATAAGTGTATATATTGCACATATTTTGTATTGTTATGGCTACACTGTGTACATACATGTTGCATGCGTTATGTATCATGTATGCATTGACTATGTGCCCATCACCTTACAAAGTTACATGTGTGTGTTTGTATGTTGCATTATTATGTACATATATTATGTGCATTGTATATGTAATGCATAAAGTGACTTGGTGATCTGATGACAGAAAACTATTTCCAGGGATCTAGAAGAATTTGCAGTCGTGTTTCCAGAAATGCTGAAAGCTCTTATGTTTTAGAGCTCAGTGTCAGTTTGACACACCCCAGAGTGGAAAAGCCCAACTAATCTTTCAAGCAGATCTTTCTGCAACTACCGGTTGGCCAACTTGTGCTTCATTCAGCCTCCACTTCTGACCTTCCCTGAGTTCTAATGTTCCCTCTCCACTCTTTCCTCCCCATCCCACCCCACCCCCATCTATGTGCATTAAGATATGAGCTCTTGAAGAGAGAATTTAACCTTTTTAAGACTGCGTTTTTATCTACATTTCTCAAGGGGAAGGCTGGGCTTCTTTGGGACAGCCTCTGGAAAAGCCACTGGAGAGAGAGAGGGGAGGGAAAAGAGGGGAGGAGAAGGGAGATGAAAGGCTTTCTTCTGTTCTTGATGAAAGTTAATTTGGACTGAAAGGCTAAGACTGTCAGAAATGTGAAATAGACATTTAAGGTAAGTATAGGAGGACAGAAGGCAACCGTCTCCAGCTCTGCCTCCTCTATCAACTTATTTGGAGATATTGGGCAAATCATTCCAGTTCTCAGAGGCCTTCATTTCCTTTACTGGTAAAATGAAGGGGTTGGACAAGTTTGGGGGTTCTTAACCGGGGTCCATGGATCCCCAAGGGGTTTGTGTATCCACACAGGGGAATCTCAAGGGCTCTGTGACCTTGGATGGAAAACAAATTGCATCTTTATTTTCATTAAACTTTAACTGAAATTTAATATTTCCTTCAATTATGAATTTTTTAAAAAGAAATTATTCTGAGACAGGGTCAAATAGGCTTTGCTAGCCTGCCTAAAGAGCACAAAAAGAGATTAGTTGCCATAGGATTAATTTAATAATTATAATGTTATATTGTACTACACATAATATTCTAATAATACAATATAATATAATGCACGTATATTGTTATAACATGTTATGACAATAAAATAATGATAATTTAATAATACTTTAGAAAATATCTTCCAGCTCCAAATCCTGTCATCTTTAAACATGCCAAGCCTAAGCTTCCTCATCTATACAGTGTTTGCTCAATGTTCCTCACAGTAATGTGACAAGGATGAGATAAGATGTATGTAAAGCAGTAGATATCCAAAATACCTTTTATGAGTGTAAGCTATTATTATTATGCCAACACCAACCATTTTCATCTTCATTTCAACCATTTTCATAAATACTATTGTTTCCTTGACTTAATACAGCCCCTAAAAGGGCCAAAAAGCATCCATTACTTTTCTTTTTACTGGCAACTAATTCTGTTTCAAGATTTCTCTGTTACATTTTGAGGCAAGAGCATACTTAGTGTTACACACCAACAGATGGGAATCTCTAACCTAGCTTTTAGTGTTTTTCTACAGTTGTTTTTCAGTAATGCCTGACTATTCGTGACCCTATTTGGGGTTTTCTTGGCAAAGATACTGGAGTTCCATGTACTTCAGGCCACAAGAATCAGCCCTCCCTTTCCTCTAAGAAAGGAACCAGTGTCACTACATTCAAGAGAACAATAGGGAAGGAAATAAGAACTCATTAAGCACCTACTATGCACTTGTACAAATATTACCTTATTTGATCCTCACAACAGCCCTGGGAGGTAGGTGTTATTATTATTCCCATTTTACAGTTGAGGAAACTGAGGCAGACAAAAGTTTGTAAGTGACTTACCCAGGATCATATATCTAAGAAGTGTCTGATGCTAGATTTGAACGCTGGTCTTCCTAACTCCAGGTCCAGCATTCTATTCATTGTGCCATCTAGCTGCCTACATTTATTAGGGTACAAACCTAATCAGGGGCAGCTAGGTGGCATCGTAGAGATAGTGCTGAGCCTGGAGTCAGAAAGACTCATCTTCCTGATCTTAAATCTGGCCTCAGACACTTCCTACCTGTGTGACTCTGGGCAAGTCACTTAACCCTGTTTGTCTCATCTTCCTCATCTGTGAAATGAGCTAGACAAGGATGTGGTACTCCAGTATCTTTGCCAAGAAAACCCCAAATGGGTCCACAGAAAGTTGGACATGATTGAAAAATGATTCAGTGACAAAAACCTAAACAGGGATTCCCCAACCGGGCCAAATGAAATAGAGACAGGGATGAGAGTTACACAAATATTCATTTATTTTTCATTCAATTATGTTTTTGAGCTTCTTAAAGTGAGCTCTGCTGACTCCAGAAAACCTGAGTAACCTCTAGGTGGCGTTTGGGCTATTTTCTTTCTTTATTTTTTTATTTTTTTTTGGCCGGGGGTGGGGGGGGGGGGAGGGGAAGGCAAGACAATTGGGGTTAAGTGACTTGCCCAAGGTCACACAGCTAGCACGTGTCTGGTGTCTGAGGTCAAATTTGAACTCAGGTCCTCCTGACTCCAGGGCCAGTGCTCTATTCACTGAGCCACCTAGCTGCCCCACCCCCACCTAGTTGCCCCTGGGCTATTTTCTTAAAGTATTAACGCTTTTGATTGGATAATATTTATAAACTTTTGTTTCCGGGCCAGGAACTTATATAGCATACTTAGTGAGAAGCAGGGTGGAATAGTAGATTGTAGGGAAGCCTTGAAGTCAGGAAGATTTCTGGGTTCAAGTGCTACCACTAACTCAGACTAGTTGTGACCAAACAGATGAGATATTTAACTTCCCCAAGCTTACTGGCAACTGTCTAAGACTAACCATTGCAGATGAGTTGTTGATCTGCATAAGTGGAGAGAGTTTTTCATACCAAAAGTTCATTACACTGATGAAATCACAAGTCTAGATTTTTTTTTATTATTACTTAAATTTCAGACCCTCTATGATCAAAAACTGTGCCTTTCATTCCATTAATTGTAAAAAAAATGTAATTACAAAATTGTAAGCAGCTGGTCCATCAGCTATAAAAGGGTGAGGACGTTGCCCTCCCTCATCTTTAAGCAGAAATGGAGCCTTGGGATAGGAACAACACCTGTTTTATGTTGCTTGGGCTGGCTTCCCTTTAAGGAGCATGAAAGCAGAGCTCAGAATTTCATTGGTCTTGGGGTTCTGAGATTTTACTTACAGGCATACCTCAGAGAAATTGCCGGTTTGGTTCCAGACCACTGCTATAAAGAATATTGCAATAAACTAAACATGTAAATTTTTTAGGTTTCCCGGTGCATGTAAAAGTTAGATACATCACACTGTAATAAATTAAGTTTGCAAAAGTGTTATGTCTAAAAATATGTGTACCTTAGTTTAAAACATTTTATAGATAAAAAAAAATACTAACCATCATCTGAGCCTTCAGCAAGTTCTAATCTTTTTGGTGGAGCATCTTGCCTTGATGTTGGTGGCTGCTTGCTAATCCGGGTAGTGGTTACTGAAGGCTGGGGTGGTAATTTCTTAAAATAAGACAGCAAAGAAGTTTGGTTCATTGATTGACTCTTCCTTTCACTTGAACACTAAGTGGCCTTTGAAGGATCATTGATTGGCTTAATTTTAATGTTGTGTCTCAGGGAATAGAGAATCCCGAGGACAGGGAGAATGTATACAATATTTATCAATTAAGTTCATTGTCTTATAGATCCAAAACAATCACAATAGTAATATCACTGATCACATAACATATAATAAATAATAATAAAGTTTGAAATATTTCAAGAATTACCGAAGTGTGACATAGAGACATGATGTGAGCACATGATACTGGAAAAATGGCGCCAAGAGACTTATTTGATGCAGAGTTGTTGTAAACCTTCAATTTATTTTAAAAAAACATTTCTGTGAAGTGCAATAAAATGAGATATGCCTGTATTGGTTTGGTTTCTTTTCTTCCTGAGGCTCAGACCATGGGAAATTGCTGTTCTAGAGGATTTAAAGGAATTCTCATTTCCCTGAAGGGAAGCCTTTCTGACCTCTCATTGTTGATTATCCTGGTGCCTACAGAGGCTGAGAAGAACAGTATTTTATTTGAATTTAACTTTTGCTTTAATAATGATATTATTTTATAATCCTTAATATTATTTTATATTTAATAGTGATATTACTGATATATCTAAATTAATATATCATTTTCAATCTTATCATTTTTATTGCATTTTGTAGTTCATGAATGTCTCATTGCATTCTAATCCTGATCCTGAATTACTAGAGGGGCTGTAGTGCCAATACAATATTCATAGTACCCATGATAACTATAAATATATCTGCATGGTGCTCAATTGCAAAATATAACAAACTCTTCATATAGAAGACAGAAGCAAAACATTTATTCAGACACCAAAACCCCCAAATCCCAAAACCAGTAAGCCAATTCCATCATAGTAGCAAAGAAGTTAATAAGCCATAATAGCACAGAGAACCATAGCATCCTTTAACCTTTCCACAAACTCCAACATAAGACCAATATTTACTCATAAACGTATTTGTCTCCCTGGGAAGCTTGCTCTCCTCCCAACCAGCTAGTCTAGCTCTGACTCCCAGCTTCCTGTGGACTCTGCTCCACCCTTCGGCAAACTCCTCCTACCACAGGCTCCATGTGACCACCTTCATTCAGCCTATTAGGGGGACAGAGTATATTTTCTAAGCAGAGAAGATCTTCAAATTCCCTTAGGCTTATTAAGGAGCAGGGAAGGTTTTCAAATTCCCATTACTATTACAGGGGTGTTAACTAGGTTTGGTCCAGAGTTCTTCTAATCTTTGTTAGTCTAATCTGGATGAATATAAAATTGATCAGTGTATTTGTCCAAGTGACACCCTTGCACATTTCTCCTCCCTCCCAAACCTCCCACACCCTTCCCTCTGACATGAAGCAACAACTAGACTTGAGGAAGGGAAGGGAACTAAGAAGTTGTTCGTGGTGATAGGGAACAATGGCATCTTCAAACAACCTCTCACAACCTAGAAATAGTTTGGATGGTGTTCAGAATAACACAACTATGCTGTCTATAGAACCATTTGGAGAGCCATTATCACATTTGCATACCATATCCCAGTCCTGCTAGAAACAACATTAAGTATTAGAATGAGAGTCAATGACCATATAATGAAAAGAATACTGGACTCTCATGTACTCTATGATCCAGTCAAACTGACCTATTTGCAAGTCCCTGAATATAATTTTCCATCTTCTGTCCCCATGCCTTTGCATGGCCTGGACCCCATCCCTGGAATGCATTTCCTCCTCACCACTGCCTCTAGCTTCCTCTCAGGCTTAACTCATGTTAACACATGAGACCTTTCCTGATCTCCCCTGATAAACTCTGTATCTTTGCCCCTAGGACTTTCAGGAGGCATTAAGTAACCCCATCCATCTCAAATTGGATGTCCTGTACACAAGACATCTTAAATTCAACATGTCCAAAACTAAACCCATTAGTTTCGCCCCAAAACCAAGCTCTCCTGAACTTCCCTTTTTATAATTTTAATTACATAATTAATCATAATTCTTTTAATAATAATTTTAATATTTTAATTCTATTAATTAAAAATAATTTTAATAATATTATTATTCTCCCAAATCAACCAGGCTCACAACCTAGATGTCATTCTCTATTCCTCATTATTACTCACCTCCCCCCTCCCAATATCCAATCTGTTATCAAATACAGACAGTTCTATCTTTAAGTACCAAATTCGATTTTATGTAAATAATTCTGAAAAACATCCTCATTTCAAAAAAACACCTGTGTTAACTTGACTGTACAGTACTGTGCTCTCTCTGTTTCTATCTTTGTCTTGGAGCTCCCATCCCATCCCACAAAAAACCCTCCAAGTGAAAGCAGAACTGACTTGGGGAGAGACCTACGCCGCTCCCCTGCCCTCCCCTTAACCCTCACCCGCATCCCATCACATTGTCTGGCTTCTATCCGCCCACTCTTGGTACTGAGTGTCAGTCCCTGACCCTGCACGTCACTGTCACTATTCTTCCCCCGTGTCCATATTTGGCCCTCACGAGTTTGCCCTGCCACTGACAGCGTTCTCCCTCTCAGCTCTCCGGTCCAATCATGCACTCTCTACATGCCTCCTCATGCTCGAACTGTCCTTCCTCCTTCCCTCCCTTACGTAAAAATTTCTTTACTTAGATGTATGCAGAACGGTCCGCTTACCAGTGAGAACTGTCTGTACTGTCAATTGCAACATCTTTCCCATTCATCATCTTCTCTCTTCTGAAACTGCCATCACCATGATGTAGGCCTTCATTATCTCAAAACTGGACTTAGCAATCACATGCTAGCTGCTCTCCCTGCCCTGGTTCTCCCCCCAGTGCAACCTACACTCCCCTCCGCTGCCAAAATGATCTGCCTAAACCACAGGTCTGACCGGGTCACTCCCCACTCAATAAAATCCAGTGGCTCCCTATTATCTCCAGAATCAAATATGCAATCCTCCATTTAGCTTTTAAAGTCCTTCACAACCTGACCTTTTATTTATTTTTATTTCCAGTTGTCTTACTCTATACTCCTACCCATGTATTCTTCCTTTCTAAGACACTGGCCTCCTCACTATTCCCAGCACAAAACATTCTATCTCCAAACACTTTGCCCTTTCATTGACCATCCCTCATGCTGGGAATGCTTTCTTCCTTCTTATCCCTATCTTCTGGCTTCCTTCAAAGGTCAGTGCAACTCCAGAGCTTTCCTATTTCCCCTCAATGTTAGTGACTTTCTTCTGAGATTCTATCCAATTTATTCGGGATGTTTCTTGCCTGTAGACAGTCCTTTGCAGTCCTCCATCATTAGAATATGAGCTCCTGGAGAGTACAGGGTCTGGCACAAAGTAAGTGCTTATTGATTGATTGACTTAGAAAAATCATCTGTCAAGCCTAAGTTTGATTATGTGATCACTAACTCCCATGACCCTATATCTGATCCAGAAGAGCTAGGTTTAATATGCTTTCTCTGTTTCTTGTTAGTTGTGTTACTTTTGGCAAATAAAACTACATTTCTGAATCCTCATTTTCTCAGCCATAACATGAAGAGAGTAATTCTTAAGCTTACTACCTCTTAGAGTTTATGTGAGGATCAGATGAGACAATGTATCTAAAACGCTATAAAAAGGAAGCTTTTCACATTAAGCCTACTGGCTTCTGAGGCCAGGAATTTCACCTTCACAGGGACTTCCAAGTGAGCCTTTTTCGAGTAATTTAGCTGTGCCTTTTTTAAAAAAAAATTCCATCAAAAAAGAATCACATTATTCTTTTTCCAATTTTTTTCATTTTTTAGATTCTTGTTGCTGTGGTTACTCCTTAACTCCCTTTCTTTGGTGGGTGAATAGGGAGTAACAGAAATTCAAAATGTAGCTATTCATGAGAACTGCAAGAATGAAGGAAGGAGGAAACAAACATTTTATTAAGCACTTATTATATGGCAGACATTGGACTGAGCTCTGGGAATCCATATATATGGATAAAGAAAGACTGACAGCGAGAGACCTTAGACACCTTCCACTTCAACTCCTTCCATTTTCCAGATGGGGAAACCCAGGTTGTAACTTGTTCAAGGTCACATAGATATTAAAAGCATTATATAGATGGAGGGAGAGTTGAAAGGAATGGGAGAGGTCATCTGGTCTAAACTTCTCAATTTATCAATGAGGAAACAAGACCAGGAAGGTTAAATAGCAGCATGTGTCAGAGGCCAGTAATAGATAGCAGAATCAGTATTCAAACTCAAGCCAAGTAACTCAAAATCCAATCCTTCGTCCCCTGAACTACCTTTAGTGCAGACTTCTGACACTTGGAAATCTGGTATCTTGGATCTTTGCTTGGGAAAGAAGAGGCCAAAGGTATCTGTTCTGCCTCTACTATGGCCCCTCACCACATGTGGTCCCTCTCTCTACTTGGGGGACCATATCCTACATGTGGTTGCTCTGCTCATAGGAATATAATTTTTGGTCACATATTTTGTAAGATGTTTCAGGATTTGGGAGCTAGCTTTTTCCTCTAAAAGCTGAGACAATTTACTTTTTGTCCTGTGCTGCTTCAGTATATTTTCTCAGGACCAGTCCATTGTGTTTCAAGTGGAGCTACTTCTTGTAGTTGTTGGGTCACTTCAGTTGTGTCCAACTCTCCATGACTGCATTTGGGGTTTTCTTGGCAAATATAATGCAGTGGTGCCTGTGTCCTTCTCCAGCTCATTTTATAGATGAGGAACTGAAGCAAACAGGTTAAGTGACTTGCCAGGGGTTATGCAGCTAGGAAATGTCTGAGGTGGGGTTTGAACTCAGGTCCTCCTGACTCCAGGACTAGTGCTCTACCCACAGGACTCCAGCTTTCTGGAGCTATTTGAGTACACCTTTAAACCCAAACCACTCTGGCTTTCATTGAATGGTCAATATTAGCCCCAGCCCCCAATCCTCTGTGGCTTATTATTTAGGTTTTGATGGCATAGAATGAGTGTAAATAGCAATTGTTTTCTGTTCTTAGAAAAAATTTTGAGGGTCTTCTCCTAGGTTGATATTTTTGCAATGGTAAATTAAGCCATCTTTTCTCTCAATTCTTGCCTAGCCCTTAGTCTTTGAAATGGTGTCTCCTCAGACCAACTAAAGTCTGGGAAATTAATTTGATTTAGAAAGGCCAAAGCCTTTTCCTGCATTCCAAGCCATTGCCAATCATCTTGGCTTTTGTCCTGTCACTGGACCTTTGATTACCCTGGGAGAGAGATTGTGGCCAATGATGTTGCCCAACTCTGCTTCACCAAAATCCAATTAACATTAAAGTCAAGACATCACCCTCATAACATTATTATTGGTCTTCAAAAATGAAGAATAAATAACAACAATAAAACTTTCAAAGGAGTAGAGAGACAAGAAGGAAATCTCCCTTGACACTATCACTAAATGATGGAGACGTAAAAGTTGTCTTGATCTGCTTTTACAAAGACAAAAAAGGAACTGTCCACTGTAGCCATTTTATTCCTTTTATCCTTCCTCCCTTGACATGCTTTGTCACCTATAGAGGGTAAGAAGAGAGTAATTGTTTGTTCCCTCCAGTATTATCCTCATTTGTTTTCTCGGTTTGTCACATGTATGGTGCTTTCTCAAAGAAGATAAACTTCTAGTTTACAGTTTTTGAAGACATGTACTCTGTCTAAAGCTAAATTCAATAAACAATGCTATTCCAGAATTTGATTGTATTTCTTTGATATTTATTTCAATAGAGTGAAAAGTATTTAAAATGTTACAGGTACTTATACGTTAGACCAATGGTTCTCGAACTTTTTGGTCTCAGTACTCAATTACACTCTTAAAACTTACTGAGGACCCCAAAGAGATGTTATATATGTGGATTATAGTGACCAGTATTTATCATATTAGAAATTAAAACTGATATACTTAAAAATAACAATAATAAACTCATTATGTGTTAACATTAATAATATATTTTTGTGAAAAATAATTTTATTTTTCCCAAAACAATTAGTGAGAAGGATATCATTGTTTATATTTATTTGCCAAATTCTTTAATGTCAGACTTAACAGAAGAAAACTGGATTCTTATACCTGCTTCTGTATTCAATCTGTTGTGGCATATTGTTTTAGTTGAAATATGTAAAGAAAATCCAGCCTTAGAAATGTAGTCAGCAAAGGGAGGAGTATTTCAATAGTTGAATAATGTCATATATTATTATGAAAATAATTTAGATCTCATGAACCATGAGTTCATGGGGAAGCCCCCATGAAGAGTCTTTGGGAGCTGCAGGGGTATACATACTATATTTTGAGAATTGCTACTTTAGACCCAGGTTCTGAAGGTCCCTATCCTGCACAAATAATCTTTCTCTGAGTAAACTGTAGAATAAGGAAGTTGGGCTAGGTAATCTTTAAGGTCCCTCCCAATTCTAGAGTTATATGAATAGCTTAGATTATTTCACATTTTATTATTTTTGTAGTTTTTGGTGAAATACTTAGACCTGGGAACAGAAAGAAGCAGACCAAACAAAGAATGTAACAGAGTTAGGATCTTTCCTTGTCCTCTCCTCTCAAAATGAATAATGTACCTGAAAGAAATATATCCCAGAGGACTTGGAGAATAAACTGATTTCTCAGTAGTAGATGCCTTGAGTAATTTGAATGATTCCACTTAGTTGCCCAAGACATTTTTTTAGTACATAAGCAAGATGATCAGGGAGAAAATGGGGTGCTTTGTTGACTCCTACACAACCTGCAAGAGTTCCCCTAGGTGGAAGATGCCCCTTCCAGGAGTCAAAAGGGAAAAAGACAGTAGGTTTTATAGTAACCAACCTACTGATTACAAGAAATATGAAAGATAGTATATTTATAGCTATTGTTTTGTTTTAATGTATTTTCTATCTTATTTTATATATCACTTTCAAAAACCTTTTTCTCCATTGAGAAAATTATGTAGAATGAGAAATCCATTGATAACTGAAAATTGTCGATAATTTTATAACATTTTACTATACTGGGAGCCCTGTCTTTCTTGGATTTTTAGCTCCTATGAATGGACTAGGCTTAGCAGGGCAAGACTGTGAGCCCTGCTTGCAAGGGAACTGAGGCCAGTGAGTCACTTAAGCTTGGGAGTTCTAAGTTGCAATAGAGTTAAATCTTGACTAAGTTTAGCACGTACATCATGGGCTGTCAAGCTGTCTAAGGATAGGTGACCCAACCAGTGTGGGAAATTGAATGAGTCAAAAGGCTTCTGTGCTAATTAGCAGCGGGATCAGGCCACTGAACTTCCAGTCTAAGTAAGATTGGAAGAATGAGTCTCAAAAGAAAAAAAAGAGATAGCTGCTGAATAAATACATTAGAACTATTTGAGTTTTAGATGGAATTTTTACCTTGAATTTTAACTCCTTGGTTCTTTTCTGTTCTTATTAACCAATCATATTATTTTTAAAATGTTATATAATGATCCATTTATGTTTCAATATTCATTAAATGTTCAAACATTCTGCTAGGCTCAGGATGTACAAATAGAAAAGCAATATACCACTGCTCTCAAGAAATTCAAATTCTAATGAAAGAGAACAAATGTAGTTTTCAGTCACAAGTCAGAGGGAAAGACACAGTGATTCTTCAGGCACAGTGACAAAACAGATGGCCATACATTTTCCTTAGTGTAATTTCCATTGATTAAACCATATCTGTCTCTAACACTGAACCATTTGAAAATGCCAAGGACTTTGATTGCAAAAACTCTCTTTTTCAGGTCTTCAGTAGCTGCATATGAGGCAGAGGTTACAGCACCTTAAGCTTGGAGTTGAGTTGCAGTAGAGATAAAGGTAACTTTGCTGTTACCAATATGGTGGACACACAGAACAAAGGGCCACCAAGTTGTCCAAGGAAGGACAACCTGATCTATGTTGGAAACTGAGCTGATCACCATTCTGCAGTGGGATTGGGCCACTCTACTTCCAATCTTGGTGAGAGAGAAAGATTCAGTCTCAAAAGAAATTTAATTATCAGGCTGCATCTCCACAATGGTTATTCCCTTGGATGATGGCTACAAGGCACTCAGAAGTTCTATTATTTCTGGGCTTTGGGATTTACCTGACCATTGGCAGCAGCTGATAAGTAATTGTTGTTGTTCTTGGTCATGGTGGTGACAGTGATGGTGATGGTAATGGTGCTTAGAACAAAGGGCTCTTTTTCCATAGCAATTGTTCCCCTTGACAATGGGTTAGAGATGAGGAGGGTACAAATTGGAAGCAAAGTTGGTTGTCTGGGTTGCTGCTATTTCTGGGGTTCTTGGGCAAAAGATCTTGGACTATATGCACCAGAGGCTAGAGGGAGGTGATGATGAAGATGTTGATAATTTTACCTACATATTTTAAAAAAGATATTTTAAATATTTTAATATATTAAATATCTAAATATATGTGATAATAAACTTATTTATTAAATATGTTTAAACATGTAAATGTATAATGAATACTTAATATATAAATGTTTGACTATATTTTCATAACTATAAAACAAATTTTACAATGAAACATGATCAGATGTATTTTTACAATTATATGTACATATATATCCTACATATGATACCTAACTCCCAACTCTCTGTCTTTAGTCTGGTTTGATCAGGGATTTCCTATGTAGGAGCGGCCATGCTACTGCAACTCCATCTCAGAGTCCTATGACTAACCCTACTGTGGAAAAACTATATAGATATTACTTACAACTATAGTTTCTGAGACCTGACTAATGGGCCTCCCATTTAAACAAACCATGACAACATTAATGATATCATGAAACATTTACTACACAACGCAAAACAAAAATAAATCTAGCAATAAAACTTGGTCACACTCTCCCACCAAGACACACAGCATCCATGAGGAAGACTGAGCATAAACTTATAGAAACCAAACATGATTAGGGAAACCCATGTTCCCAGGGAAACCCACAACTCTGGATGATAGGCCTTGGTGATCTCTTTAGAGAACATCAGCACCAAGAGTCACCTGCTATGTGAAACTACTTCTTCACTGGCTATTCTATTAGAATTACTTTACTGGGCTCTAATGTAGTGTAACCACAATCTTTTAGCAAAAGCAGATCCTCTAAACCTTGGATCTGCAGAAATTTAATTTTGCTCCCTTGGTTAAGCTCTAAAGGATTTTTTTTTTCCCTTTCTAAACCAATAGGGTCAGTAAACGGCTAGGAAGATGAATCTCTCCTTCCCCCAGGCAGCTAGCTCAGTTAAGCAGCAGAGGATTGTTCTTCCTCCATTCAGTTCTCGGAATAAAAAATTTTCCTCAATTCTACTCAGCAAGAGTGAAGCATAAGTGTTGAGTTCTTATAAGGCTGCTAGGTGGACACAATAGAGACAGCATTGGACCTAGAGTTAGGAGAAGCCTGAGTCTAGCATCTAATACTTACTAGCTGTATGACACTAGGAAAGTCACTTAATCTCTCTGCCTCAGTTTTGTCAACAGTAAAGTGAGGATAATAATAGCACCCACCTCCTAGGATTGTTGTAAGGATCAAATGAGATAATACTTGTAAAGTGCTTAGAAATTAATCGATGAATAGACATTTATTAAGCACCAACTGTGTACTAGGCACTGTGCTAAGCACTGAGGAGACAAAAAGAAACAAAAAACAGTCCCTGCCCTCAAGTGCTTGGTACACTTAATAAAACTTAAATAAATGCTTCTTTCTTTCCTTCCTTCTCTTAGCTCTCAGTCCAGCTGTGCTCCTATATACCACCCACTTTGTTGGGCTCGTGGGCTCAGCTGCTTTCAAGCAGCAGGACTGAACATAGTTCTAAGTCTTCTGTTCAGCTTCTTTGATCTCTTCCTTTCCTTCCTTAGCTTCTTTTGTCTTCTCTGTTTCTAATTCTCATCTTCTTCAAAGCAAGGTCCCTCTGGATGAAGTCATTCATCTCTCTCTTATGAGAACCCAAATTTCACATTTTTGTTAAACATGCCATAGACAGGCAATGTACAACTGTCCAACATTCCCAGAAACATTGTCGTTATAAGGGTTTTGCAGCTATCAACCTAAAAGTAATTTTATATATATATATATATATATATATATATATATATATATATATATATATATATACACATATATATATATATATATACACATACATATATATATACATACACATTTCTATATATGCCACCATATTATTGTCTTGAAAAGCCACTTATTAAGGCCATGAAATAGGATGAAACCCACCTTCTACAATGAATTTTCTTTTTTTTCAATTTTTTTAGCATTTCTATTAAAATTTTTAGTTCCAAATTCTATCTACACACATATATGTATATATTTAAACATACAAATATATACATATTGTGTATGTGTATGTATATGTACTTATGTATGTGTGTGTGTGTGTGTGTGTGTATATATGTTATCTATATATCTATATTTCTGCTAGAAAATAAAATATTTTGCCTTTCTTGCCTTCCACAAGTACTTTTTCAATTAAGGGCTACTTTCTCTTAGGTCCTCTCATTACTTTTCTCTGGGTAGGTATTTTGTCAGAGCTTCTCTTAGAACTATACAGGTTTCTGTCCATTTCTACAAATAAAATTGTGCAAATCCAAAAGGAATACCACCATTTGTATATATACATACACAGAGAGATGTGATGTCATCAATCTAAGAAATTCCCAATATGGAAAATGCCCTTATAATTTGTGCTTTTAGAAAGTTGCTTGGGGCATTTAGAGATTAAGTGAATTATTAATAGATTTTGTTTTATTGTATCTTGATGTCTCGTGGAGTCATTAGTTTCCATTTGTTCAATTCTAATTTTTAAGGAATTATTTTTTTCAGTGATCTTTTGCACTTCCTTTTCCATTTGGCCAATTTTATTTTTTAGTTAGTTTGGTAAATTTTTGTATATCTTTTCCCATGCTATTGTCTCTTTTTTCATGATTCTCTTGTATTACTCTCATTTCTTTTCCCAATTTTTCTTCCACCTCTCTAATTTGCTTTTTAAAATCCTGTTTAAGCTCTTCCAGGAATTCTTTTTGGGCCTGAGACAAAATTACAGTTTTCTTTGACGCTTTACATGTAGCCATTTTGACACTATTGTGCTCTTCTTAGTTTGTGCCTTGATCCTCCCTGTCACCATAGTATCTTTCTGTAGTCAAGCTCTTTTTTGTTGTTTTTTTTGCTCATTTTTTCTGCCTTTTTGTGACTTAGTGTTTTTATATGAGAGATGGGCCGTGGTCCTGCACTGTCCCAAGGTTTTTGTGCTGGGGATCAGGGTCTTACTACTGGCTTCCCTTGGGATTCATGGCATAGCTGCTTGCTTTCTCTGGAGGGTAGACTCCCCTTCTGACTTGTACTTTAGGGTGGAACTTCTCTGTTGCCCTCCCCTAAGTGTGGGGGGTTAGCTACTGGCCTGCTCCAGGGGTGGGGTCCTGCTGCTGGGTTGCTATGGAAACAGGGTCTCTCTGTTGGTAGGTCCCAAGGGTGAGGTCTCATTTTAGCCCATCCTAGGGCAAGGCTTCACTACCGGTCAAAAATGGGGTCAAGGCCTTGCAGGTGGCTTGTGCCAGGGGGTTGGGTCTCTGGGGTGGGGCCTTGCTGCTCTGCACAGACTGCTCACTTGCCTAGGGGGTGGGGCCTTGCTGGTGGATTGCCCCCAGGCTTGGAGTCTTGCCACAGGTCCCCTGCTGTGAGGTTAACTGCTGCTGGTGCTCTTGGACCTTGCTCTCCTCTGACCCCAGTGAGACAGACCTCTCCTGCCACCAGGTAAGCTGCTTCCCCACTCCTAGTCCAATTCTGACGTGGTTTTCCAGTTGTTTAGAGGGGAATTTGGGAGAGTTTCGGAGGGTTCCCTCCTTATCCTACCACCTTGGCACTGGGAATTCAATGAATATTATTTGATGGAGAAATACAGTATTCAATGAAAATATTGTTTTAATTGACACTGTTGTATTTTGCTTTTGTACTTAAATACTGCTGCAACCTAGTCATGGATAATGTAATTTTACCAGTCAAAAAATCAATATGACCCACTCTGTGATTATAATATTCCATTGATTTCTTTTATAACTTTTATTCATATTGTGCTTTAAGGTTGGCCAAGTATGTTCATGTACATTATCTGTTTGATCCTCACAAAAACTCTAGGAAGTAAGTAGGATTGTTATTGCCTCATTTTAGGCATGAAAAAATTGAAGCCCTGTGAAGTAAAAAGCCTTAGCTAAGATCCCAGGGCTAGTGATCAGCAGAACCAGGTTTAGAGCCAGGCTTTCCTGGTATACATTTCAGTTCTCTTTCTAATGTATACCTTTGAAGGCATACCCTTAAATCTGCTTCAAAATGTAGGTATAAAATGTATTCTTTTTTATAACTTTAAATTTTCTTTTTCGTTGTGAACTTAGGCATCAGCAAACACAAACATTTTTATATATAAAGAGAAACAAGAAGGAGAAAGGTAGAAGAAACTTTGAACTTAGAATTTCCTAAAATATGACTCAAAGTCTCTCAAAAAGATATTACTTATCTATGAAGATATCCCTGAAGCTACTACGGTATAATGATTTTGAAATAAACATGCCTGGTTCTGCCACTGTAAGTACCTTATGTACTATGTGACTTTGGTAATCCACTTAAATACTTTTATGGAGAAGGGGAGAAAGTGATACTTGTAATATCTGCCTCACTGAGTTATCAGGAAGATCACATGAGAGAATATGAATAAACTGAGTATATAGAGTATAATATAACAGAAAGAAGAGCCCAACCTAGGTCTCTATTCCCTACCTGTACTATGTTATCTCTCCAGCTTGTACTTGTGTAGCATCTTATGACTACAAAGTTGATAGATAGATAAATAGATAGATAGATAGATAGATAGATAGATAGATAGATAGATAGATAGATTAGATAGAT
>JAQQSV010002752.1:0-22381 GCA_028646515.1 Pseudochirops corinnae | reverse complement strand
TCCCACTTCTGTAATCTCTTTGGGATATAATCCCAACAGTGGTATTGCTGGGTCAAAGGGTATGCAATTATTTATAGCCCTTTGGGCATAGTTCCAGATTGCTCTCCAGAATGGTTGTATCAATTCACAGCTCCACCAACAATGCAATTAGTGTTCCAATTTTTCCACATCCTCTCCAGCAACAAATCAATTTTTAAAAAAAGAAAAAAAAGAAAATGAAGGCCAAATAACAAGTTGGAAAATGAATGACTAAGAAGAGTTAATTTGAGAATATAAAGATGAGTTAGGTTTTAGACATGTTGAATTTGAGTTGTTAATGGTATATCCAGGCAGAAGCTTTCTGCAAGCAATTGAACATATGCAGTAGAAGCTTAGCTGAGAGTTAATGAACAAAGTTAATAATTTGTCAATCATCCAATCAGAAGTGCTAATAAGGGACATGATATCGGGTAAGGTCTCTGAAGCACAGAGTAAATAGAACAAAGAGCAACAAAGAACAAAGTACAGAGTAAATAGAACATGCTGAATGTGGAACTTTTCACAATTTCTGTATCTGGGCTAAAAGGAATTTGGAAAACAGAAAAAATGTTGTCACAGAGGTCAGAGAAGAACAAGACTTCATGAATATCATGGAAACTTCATCTATCCAAATAAATTATTTCAGTGATTGCAAAATGAATAATTAGCCTCTGGGATAGTGGTTCTAAGAATGAATAAATTATTCAATGAATTAGCTATTACAATATCTCTTTATAAGGTTGTTAACCTGTCTTGGATTTTGGAAAGATAAGGATATGAATATTTAAAGAACTTATGAGGGGTAGGGGTGGAGCTTAGATGGCAGAGAAAAGCCAAACTTTTCTGAGCTCTGCCCAGAATCCCTCCAAACAACTTTAAATAGTACCACCCAACAATTTCTGGAACAGCAAAATGCACAAGACGATGGAGTAAATAGTCAACAACAACTGAGAAGTTTTCAGGAAAGATGTATTGCACCTTGGTGAGAGTGGAAGACAGTGTGACACAGGCCATGTTAGCACAAATCAGAACCCAACAAATCAGTAGCAGGCCTTGGAAGCTGCTGCTGCTTCTGGAGCTTTCAGCCCACAGACTTTAAGGGAGTTGAACAACTGATCAGAAGGAGATTACAAGGGTCTCTTTCCCAGCACTGGGGGAGGACTCTATTGCTTTGTCCCTGCTCAGATCCAGGTTGTAGTCTGGGGTGGCAATCTGTGAAGGCAGTCACAAGCAGCTCTCCTGAGGTCTGCTGTTATGAATAACTTTAAGGATCTAATAACATAAGATAGCGAATTCATTATTTATTCAGTAATAAACTAAAGCAAAACATTCAAGAAACTAAAGCACAACATTCACAAGAACATAACATAACAACTTATTATTAAGGTGGCCATATAGTCTTAAACAAAGAATATCATTCAATAAGTCACAATCTCCTCAATCAATCATCTTGATTGAGACTGGTTTCCTATCATCCTTAAGCCAATCATCCTTAAGGGGTAATCATCCTGAAGTTAATCATCTTTAAGGGGTAGTGGGAAATACAAAGGCCATCCACTCCTAGGTCACAGTAAGTTACAATATCATTGGTCATTACTGAGTACCCAAGTAAAGTTCACTTTCGTCTTACTCAAGGCTGGCATCCAAACCCCACGGCTCCTCTTTCATGCTCCCAGCTCTTGCCTGTATTCACCCTACTGTTGCCTGGATTCATAAGTAGGCAGCTCTCTGCTCCTGTCCTATATTGCAGCTCATGGGGACTGCTCCGCCCCTATCTCTTCACACTTTCTGTTTCTAGGAAAAGAAAGCTCAACAGGGCTACAACAATATTTGCACACATTGCTGGCATTATCATCTCAACTGGACACTTTCTGCCTGAGAAATCAATGCAAATCAACAGAGTGCTTCTGTATGACAAAGTAGCACAATTCAACAGACAGAGTGCTTCTGTCAGGCAAACGAACACTAATGCAGAACAACAGACAAAGTGCCAACATCACAAACATTCTCTCTCTTAACTTCTCTCTTAACTCTTAACTCGAGCTTGGGCTCAAGCTTTTATCTTCTGTGATAGTTCCTGTTCCACCCTCCTGTTCCTTTCTGTTCCCCTCTTTTGGCAAGTTCCTCCTACCATGGGCTCCATGTGATGACCTGTAGCAGCAAGCACCCTCGCATACTGAGGATGGCTGCTAGCACAGGTTCTTAGATCTGCTTTTCTAAAGGAAAGCAACTCAAAATGGGTTAACAATCCTACTTTAATCAAACATATAATTTACCTAGTTCAGGGGAAAAATCAGCACCCTGAACTTCAGAAAATAGAAATAGAGGTTCAAGCAGACACACACACACACACACACACAAATACAGACAGAGAAACAGATCAGTAGGGCTTCCAGCTGTTTGACCACTACATTCATACCTAGTTAGTTACCAGAGAAGGAAGCACCAACATCTGGGTTTTCAAAATCAGGGGGCTCAATGGCTGTCCAGAGTCTCATCTGGTTAAATCACACAACTCTTCCCAAAGTGAGCCCCAAAGCAAAACCTCACATCAGGTTATATATAGCCTTCTCCTGGGTCAGAGAATGTCATAACCCTCTTGACCCACTGCCTAGTCACAAAGTAACAAGGTGTGGGCATTCTTGAAAAACAAGCCTCCCACCAAAGACTCCATGTGACCACAGTCATCCTATTAGGGAGCAGAGTATATTTTCAAATCAGGCAAGTTTCTCAGATTCACTTAAGCCTATCAAGGGGCCAAGGGAAAGATAAGATCTTCAGATTCCCATTACATGACCTTAGGTGTATTAAGGACAGGGAAGGTCTCCAAACTCCCTTAGGCCTATTAAGGGGAACATAATATATACTGTTTCCAACAAAGACTTGACACAAAGATGAGGCTCAAAGGCTCTTGATTAGATGAAACAAAGAGCAAAGTACTACTTTGTTTGCCATTATACAATCCCAGGGCAAGGAGGAGACCTAGCATATCAGAGCTTATGGACTCAGTGCTGCATGCAATCTCAAAACAGTTCTAGGGTAGAAGAGAGTGCTTGTGCTCACTTACAGACCAAGGCACAGGCCAGGAAAGTAGTAAACACCTCTCATTAGATCAAACTATCTTGGAAGAACTAAAAACATACAGGTCCTTAAAAATTTCTCTGCAAACAGCCGCACAAAACTCCTGAGGTTTGGGACAGTGTGTTCTCCACCCTGAAAGCAGAATCCTATTTTAGCAAAGAGTTAAAAGTCAAAGAATAGAGTGGGAAAATGAGCAAACAACAGAAACAATTCTAATCATAGAAAGTTACTATGGTGACAAGGAGTATTAAAAGCACACACTCAGAAGATAACAATGTCAATGCTCCTATATACAAAGCCTCCAAGAAAAATTTGCATTGGGCTCAGGTCATGGTGGAGCTCAAAAAGGATTTTGAAAATCAAGTTAGAGATATAGAGAAAAATTGGGAAGAAAAATGAGAGTCATGCAAAAAAAAATTGTGAACAAAAAGTTAATAGCATGGTAAAAGAGACATACACACACACACACACAATGAATATATATATATATATATATATATATGCATATATATATATATATATATATATATATATATATTCATTAAGTCTAAATGGTAAAAGAAGTACAGAAAGCCAATAAGAAGAATAACTTAAAAAGCAGAATTGACCAAATAGAAAAAAAAGCACAGAAGCTCACTGAAGAAAATAATTCCTTAAAAATTAAAATTAAGCAAATGGAAGATGACATAATAAATAAAGAAACAATCAAACTAAACCAAAAGAATGAAAAAAAAGACAATGTGAAATATCTCATTGAAAAAAAAACACAACTGACCTGTAAAATAGATTCAGAAAAATAATTTTAAAATTATTAGAACAGATAAAAGTCTGATTTTTTTACAAAAGAGCCTACACATCATTTTTCAACAAATTACCAAAAAAAAAAAACTGCCCAGATAGCTTAGATTCATAAGGTAAATAGAAATTAAAGGAATCCTCCTGATACCTTCTGAAACAGATCCCAAGATGAAAACTTCTAGGAATATTGTCAACAAATTCCAGATTTCCCAGGTCAAGGAGAAAATATTGCATTCAGATATTCAGAAACAATTCAAGTGTTTTTGAGCCAAGGTCAAGATAACACAAGATGTAGCAGCTTGTACTTTAAGTATTGGAAGGCTTGGAATATGATATTCCAGAGGGCAAAGGAGCTAGGATTACAATCAAGTATCACCTACCCAGCAAAACTGAATATAATCCTTAAGGAAAAATTGGCATTCAATGAGATAGAGGTCTTCTAAGCATTCTTGATGAAAAACCAGAATTGAATAGAAAATTTGACTTTCAAATTAAAGATTCAAGAGAAGCATAAAAAGGTAAAGATTAAAGGGAAATTATAAGGGTCTTAATAATTTTAAGCTCTTTGCATTACTACATGGGAAGATGATACTTATAACTCATAAAATTTTTTCATTATTAGGGCAGTTGGGCACAGGTATGAAGTGAATATGAAGAGACAATATCTAAACAAATAAAATTAAGGGGTTAGAGAGAGCAATGTACTTGGAGAAAGGGAAGGGGAGAGATAGAATGGGGTAAATTATCTCACATAAAAGAGGCAAGAAAAAGCTTTTAGAGTGGAGGGGAAAAAAGAAGAGGAAAAGAGCAGTGAGTGAACCTTACTCTCATCAGACTTGGCTCAAAGAGGAAGTAACATACACATGCAACAGGGTATAAAAATCTTTCCTATCTGACAGGAAAATAGAGGGGAAGAGATTAAGAGAAGGGTAGGGGCATGATAGAAGAAAAGGTAGATTGGGGGAGGGGGTAGTCATAAGCAAAACACATTTCAGGAGGGCTAGGGTGAAAGGAGAGAAATAGCATAAATAGGGGCAAAATAAGATGGAGGGAAATACAGTCAGCAATAACTGAAAAAAAATTGAAGAAGTAACTCTGATAAAGTCTTCATTTCTCAAGCATATAGAGAACTGAGCCAAATTTATTTAAAAAAAATAAGAGCCATTTCCCAAGTGAAAAAAGATCAAAAGATATGAACCGTTTTCAGATGAAGTAATCAAAGCTTGTTGTAGCCCTATTAAAAAAAAAAAACAACACTTGCTTGAAGAAATGTAAATTAAAACAATTCTGTTGAAACTCAAGGGATTGAGGAACTGTATGTTGTAAACTAAAAGTAAATAAATAAATTAAAATAAAAAACAAAAACCCAATTCTTATGTACTACCTTACACCTATTAGATTGGCTAATAGGACAGAAAAGGAAAATGACAAATGTTGGAGGGGATGTGGGAGGGGAGAGAATTTGGAGCTCAAAATTTTAAAAATGAATGTCAGTAATTTTTTTTACATGTAATTAAGGAAAAATTAAATACTTAGAACTTATGCAATTATCAATGGTTCCATGGTTCCATGTAGTAAATCAAAGACTGTCTGTCTTAGAAGATGATCATTGAATATTGCTGAAACTTAAAAAATAAATTATCAATCTGTGACTAACCTGGTAGCAAGCTTCATATTTAAAGAACAGTCAAAAAAAGGAGTAGATAACACGAGGAGTCCAGTTAGATCCAATAAATAAAGAAAAGATAGAACTCTCCAAATCCTCCTTAGGAGGTCTATTCAGTGTGCCAAAGGCCTCTGACTAAATTGTTTGATCTTGTGTAGATGCCAATAGGGCATGCAGATTGCCCATTGTTTATTCTTTGTTCTCTCTATGTGATGATCCCATATCCCTTTCTAGTCATATAACTCTGACTCCATTCTTTATTCTGCTTCTCCCATAGAATTATTCTCTCTTTGTAATAGGCTGTTATATATTCATTAAAAAAAACCCTATTATTTATTTATTTTAACATTCTTTTCTGTTTAAACTTTGAGTTCCAAATTCTCTCACTTCCTCCAAGTCCCTCCCTCATATAATGAGAAGACAAGCAAGATGATATCAAGAATAAATGTGAAATTATGCAAAATATATTTCCATATTAGCCATATTTTCTTTTAGAAATAAAGTGAGAAAAGTGTACTTGAATTTGTGCTCAGAATGTATTGGTTCTCTCTCTGGAGATAGAAAAAATTTTCATCATTAATTCTTTGAAATTATCTTGGATCATTGAATTGATCAGAGTAGCCAAGTCTGTCACAGTTCATCCTCATTACGACATTGCTGTTACTGTGCACAATGATTTTCTGGTTCTTCTCACTTTACTTTACATCAATCCATATAAGTCTTGACACATTTTTTTTTTTCTGAAACCACCTTCTTTGTTATTTCCCACAGCACAATTGTACTTCATCAAATCACACCTTCTTAAGTGATTCTCCAATTGATAAGCATCCTCTCAATGTCTTATTCTTTGCACCACAAAAAGCTATTATGAATATTTTTGTATCTATAAGTCCTTTCCCTCTTCTTTTAATCTCTTTTTGGTATAGTCCTAGTAGTGGTATTTCTGGGACAAAGGATATGCAGTTTTATAGCCTTTTGGACCAAGTTTCAAGTTGTTATATGAAAGAGTTGGACCAGTTCACTATTTCAGGATTGGTCATTAGCATTGAAAATTTTCCCTCATCCCCTCCGATATTTATCATTTTTGATAGATATGAGGTGGTACCTCAGACTTATTTTAATTTGCCTTTCTCTAATCAATAGTGATTTAGAGCATGTCTTTTATTCATGATAACTTTGATTTCATCTTCTAAAAACTGCTTGTTTATATCCTTTGACCATTTCTCAGTTGGAGAATGGCTCTTATTTTTATAAATTTAAATTGGTTCCATATTTAGTATATATTTGATAAATGAGGTCTTTATCAGAAAAAATTCACTGTAAAAATTTTTGATATTGCTTCATTGTCTTGTGTACCTTTAATTAAAGTGTAGTTTTGCTGGTTCTCTCCTTTAGTTAGGTCTATTTTTACTTTTCCTGTGTCTGAGATCATGATTCCTACCTCTCCCTTTTCTTAATTCAGTTGAAGCATATTGAATCTGATCTAGTCCTTTCATTTAACTGTGTGTATGTCTTTCTGCTTCATGGATGGCTCTTATAAACAACATGCTGTTGGATTCTAGTTTCTTATCCATTCTATTCTCTGCTTTAATTTTATGAGTTAGCTCATCTCATTCAAATTCACAGTTTTGATTACTGTGCATTTCTCTCAACCATATTTTCTTATTTAACTGTCTCTCTTTTTATCCTATCCTTCCTCAAAAGCAAGTTTTCCTTCTAATCACTACCTCCTTTAATCTGTCTTCCTTTTTATCATCCCCTACCATAACTCTTATGTCTTTTCTCTTCTATTTCCCTATTGGTAAGATAGATTTCTATACACAACTGAGTATATGTAAATATTCTTCCTTCTTTGAACCAATTCCAACAAGAGTAAAATTCAAGCATTTCTCACATCTCCTTACTTTCCCCTCCAATGTAAAGACTCTTCCTTCTGTGTTTCTTTTATGTGAGAAAAATTTCCCCATACTAACTCTCCCTCCCCCTCTTTTTCCAGGGTATCTCTCTTTGTTACCCATAACTTTGTTTTTTTTTTCTAAATCATTCCAACATTATTAACTAACTCTAAGGTACTGTGTCTATATAGAATCCTCCTATTACCATGTCAACTATCATTAGATAAAACACTTAGGCATCACATGGATCATCTTCCCAAACAGGAATGTAAACAGTTTAACCTGAAACCCTTATTAATACTCTTTCATTTTTTACCCTTTTATGCTTCTCTTCAGTCTTGTGTTTGAACATCAGATTTTATATTTAGCTTTGTTTTCATCAGCAGCATTTTCATCAGCAGGAGCAGCAGCATTGAGCATTTTCAGGAATGCTTGAAAGTCCTCTATTTCATTAAATATCCACCCCCCTCCTTTCCCTCCACTGAAGGATTAGACTGATGTTTTCTGGGTAGGTGATTCTTGGTTATTAATCTTGTCTTCTTTGCCTCTGATGATATCTTCTCTTTTACCTGAGATCTCTGGGATTTGGCTGTAATATTGCTGGGAGATTTCATCCTGGAATCTCAAGATATGATTGGTAGATTCTTTCAATTTCTATTTACCTTATGAATCTTAGATATCAGGGCCATTTCCCTTGTTGATTTCTTGAAATCTGATGTATTTTAGGATCTTTCTTTGATTATGGCTTTCAGGTTGTCTAATAATTCTTAAATTACCTCTCCTTGATCTATTTTTTTTCAGGTCAGTTGCTTTCCCAATGACATATTTCTCATTTCCTTCATTCTTTTGACTTTCTTTTATTGTTTCTTGATCTCTCATGGAGTCATTAGCTTCCACTTCCCTATTTCTAATTTTTAAGGATTTTATTCAGTGAACTTTTGTATCTTTTTTTAAATATCTGGCCAATTTTCTTTTTAAAGGAGTTCTTTTCTTTACTGGATTTTGTTACTCTTACTATTAAGTCAATTTTTTCTTTTTTTTAGTTAATCAACTTATTTTTAGTTTCCAGCATTTGCTTCTACAAGATTTTGAGTTCTGAATTTTCTTCCTGTACCTCTCTTCCACACTTCTCAAGACAGCATGCAATCTGATATAGACTAGACATGTACAATCGTATTAAACACATTTTTGCATTAGTCATCTTGTAAAGAAGAATTAGAACCAAAGGGGAAAAAATGAGAGAAAGAAGAACTAAAAAGGAAAAAAAAGAGAGAAAATAGTATACTTCAATGTGTACTCTGATTCCATAGTTCTTTCTCTGAATGTGGATAGCATTTTCCATCATGAATCTTTTGAAATTGTCTTAGATCCTTGAATTTCTGAGAAGACCATAGTCTGTCAAAATTGGTCATCTCACAATGTTACTTTTACTATGCACAGTGCTCTCCTGGTTCTACTAACTTCACTTAGCATTAGTTCATGTAAGTCTTTCCAGGTTTTACTGAAGTCTGCATTCTCATCACTTCTTTTAGCACAATAGTATTCCATTGCATTCATATACCACAACTTGTTTTGCCATTCCCCAACTGATGGGCATCCCCTCAATTTCCAATTCTTGACCACCACAAAAAGAGCTGTTTTAAATATTTTTTGTACATATGGATCCTTTTCCATTTTTTTTGCCTTTTTTTTTGTTAAGGTAGGGCAATTGGGGTTAAGTGACTTGCCCAAAGTCTCATGGCTAGTTTTTTGTTGTTGTTGTTAAGTGTCTGAGGCTGGATTTGAATTCAGGTCTTCCTGACTCCAGAGATGGGGCTCTATTCACTGTGCCACCTAGCCACCCCCTTTTCCATTTTTATGATCTCTTTGGGATACAGACCCAGAAGTGGTATTGCTAGGTCAAAGGGTATGAACAGTTTTATAGCCCTTTGGGCATAGTTCCAAATTGCTCTCAATAATGTTTACATCAGTTCACAATACCACTAACAATGCATTAGTGTTCCAATTTTCCTACATCTTCTCCAATGTTTATCTTAATTCTGTTTTCAAGAGATTGTTTTCTTCAGTATTTTGGTTCCTCTTTTACAAAGCTGTCAATTCTTTTTTTCATAGTTTTCTTGCATCAATCTCCTTTTCCCCCAGTTTTTCTTCTACCTCTCTTCTTTCTTTAACTCTTAAAGAATTTTTGCCAGCATTGGGCTTAATTAGCATTTTTCACTGAGGCTTAGTTTGTAGCTGATTTTACATTGCTGTCTTCTGACTTTATTTATGTCTCTATCTTCCCTGTCACCACCATAGTTATTTTATTGCCAATTTCTTTTTACTTGCCTATTTTTACAGCCTATTTCTTAACCTTGAAGATAATGTTAAAATTGGACTTTGCTTGCCTATGTGTGGTGAGGCACTGTCTCAAGTTTTAGGCTGAGTTTTTGAGCTTATTCTGGGGTTCTTCACATTTCTGATGTTTCCAAGGTTGTGTGATATAGGCAGAGGTGTGGACATGGCTCTCATCGTCTTTACTCTAGCGTTCACTCAGGAAGGGGCCCTAGTCCACTGTACCACAAGCACTAGTGATCCTCTTTATCTTGGAAATGAAACAATAGCCTCAGCTCCCTTGTGACTGAGCCCCCCCCCCCCCCAGCTCTTCTCTGCCCTGAACTTCAACCCAAAACTTCACATAAGCAATAGAGTTGCTAATTAATGCCAGCTGTACCCAATGCCAGCAAAGAGTCCCCTATAATCTCGTTCTGACCAATTGTCTCATTCCCTTACTGATTGTGGACTGAGAGCTCCCAAATCTGCTGCTGCTATTGCAGCTGCTGTTTCTGCCTCTTCAACAGGTCTCTACTCTGGTGTTAAACTTCTCCTACTAACCTCCTAAGTTTTCTTAAACTGGAAAAATGTCTCACCCTGATCTTTTATTGGCTCTGCTGATACAAAATTTGACTTTAGGTGCCATTTTAAAGTTGTTTGGAGCAGAATATTGAGGGAGTTCAGCTAGATTGCCTCTAATTTATCATCCTAGTTCTATTTCTCCTCTTGCTACCTATATATGACCACAATGAACCAAACCCAATAGTGAGGTTCACCATTTGGGAGAACCCACAAATTTAGTTTTTATAGATTATAGTATTCCATGTAGCAGGCATAGAGCATCATTAAAATAATTCTGAAAATCTTTTGTTTTTAGTAAGAAAGTCTGGATTCATTGAAAGTACCAGGCAATTTCCAAAAAAACAACCATCCTACTTTACTCTTCCTGTTCAATTATGAGCCCATCTCATTGCTCATTCATAGTTTTTGTCTAAGATATATGCATTGATTGCCCATTCAACTGTATAATAATGACAAGTAGCATTCTTTTTCACTTTTTTTACACTTTGTTTTTTGTGTAATTAACTTAATCATCCTCAAACACAAGTTTTAGTTTACAAAGGAGAACAAGAAGTAAAATTGTATTAGAAATTTTGAATTTCTTTTAACATCAGGGATTCTTCATCAACTGGATTTTTATTTTTAACTTCCTGTATTAATAATTAGACTAAAGTCTTCTGAGTAATTAGAGATCTCAGGAGACAATCCAGTGTCCTTTAGCTTAATGCAATTAGTACAATGTCATCTAAAATGAAGGGACACCTAGTTTCGTTAACAATAAAGAATCCCTCTTCCACTTGGCCTCTTTATTTAATTTTTAATTCATGGAATAAAGCAAGTATTCCATTATATAGTAAAATTTAAAAAAAAAGATGATTACATGTAAAACTTGAAATCCATTACCTTCAACTTGCTATTCCTTTTAAATATATAATAAGTTAGTATCACAAAATTTTTTTCTCTTTTTTTCTTCCCCCCTGCATTAGCGATGGTCATCATTACACACACACACACACACACACACACACACACACACACACACATGCCCACACACACACAAAGGTCCCTGTGTTTGTCTGTGTGTACATGAAATCATACTATACATATTTCTATTTATCAGTTCTTTTTCTAGATGCAGATAGCATTTCCCTCTATATATCCTTTTGGCTCTCTACGCACACATCCTCTATGATAGTGACAAATATCTTTGAACATATATATTCCTATCTTATGCCTAGTTTCATAGATTGATGTTAGTAATCAGAGAGTCAAAAAAACTATGCTGTGTTATTATTTCTTTTAGACTGTCTGATTTTGGAATAGACACATGAGATAAATAAATAAATAATGAGATCTTGTAATCTCCAAATTTATTAATTAATTTTGATAGATATAGAATTTTTTGTGAACTCTCACTCATTTTTTTTTCTCAAACCATCACAAAGCATACCTTTACTTAATATGCAAATCGTTTTCATAAATGTTTTTTTGTAGAGGAGGAAAGTGGAAATGTTACTTGGTAGTTAAATAAATGTGTGTGTGTGTGTTTGTGTAGTGTCTGTGTCTATATGTATGTGTATTCTGTTGCCTTTTTAGACATATTAAGGACAATGTATATTTTTCCCCTCAAAAACTTGATGTCCTTCTCTTTTTCCCTTATTATGAAAATAGATTTTCCACTTGGCCAAATTTTGTTACCCCTAGCATGGACTTCCTCCATATGTGTTTGATCTAGTCCAGATGTTCTTCCATCTTTTTGTTTTAAGTTTTTGCTTTATTTATTTTTTAGTGTTATTTTATTTGTTCAGGAAGCACATTAATGAATATGCTGGAGCCCTCGGATGTTGGACCATTCTCATTAATAGAAAAAACAACAATACTTTTTTCTAGAATATTTTCAGATAGTTTCTATTTTTATCTACTCCCTATCCCCCTCCCTGTTTCATCCTTAGATATCTTCAGGTTGATGTGACAGTTCTCTTGCCAAGCTTTCTGCAAACCCATCCCCGGCCCCAACACTGCTTCTTCAGGTTTTATGTTGTAATATTTCTCATGATTTTCCAACATAGTTCCCCTAATTATTGAAAAATGACTTCACATTTTAAACTGGTATTACCATTGGCTGCCATCTCTTTCCACTTGGCAGAGAAATCAAGTATTTGCTGACTGATTTAGTTAATAGGAATTTAGCCTTTTTTTTCTACTTTATTTATAAAAGATAATCATTCATAGGAAATGGTGATATTGTGTCAATATCTCCATTTTTATCCACTGTCTGCTCCCTTTCTTGTATCATAAATTAAATAAATAATGTTGGAGAAACCTCGATTATATATCATATAGCCTAACTTATAAAATTTTTTTTCTTCCTATTGATATTGATTTGGGGCTTTGCTCTATGCAAGTGGTGATCTTACACAACTGATTTTAAAATGAACCCTGAAATATGAAATTCACCTGTTGCTTTTTTTCTAAAATGTAATGGCTTTGTGTGTGTGTGTATGTATTAGTTAGTAGTTCCTCCTTACTCTCCTCCAACAAAATATAGCAAAAAAAAAAAATTGATGCTTTTATATAGTTTAAATGCTTTTGATCTATATCTTTTCTTATGCCTGAACTGTGAGGTTATTTTTAAAAAAAGGAAATTTAATTATTTCTAATTTTTATTTTTAGTTCTGAATTTTCTCTCTCCTGGTCATCTTCCATCACGCATAAGATGTCATGTAAAATATTTCCACATAAGCCCTGTTACAAAAGAAAAATAAAACAATAAAATGAAAGGAAATAAGCTTTGATCTACATTTAATTTATCAGTTCTTTCTCTGGAGATTGATAACATTTTTGTTCATGAGTCCTTTAGAATTGTCATGGATAATTGTATTGATCAGAATATCTAACTGCCAGTACAGTATCATTGTCACTGTCTAGAGCATTCCCCTAATTCTGCTCACTTCGCTTTGAAATAGCTCATATAAACCTCCCCATGTTTTTCTGAAACCATCTATTTTGTTATTTCTTACAGTACAATAGGAGTCCATCAAAATCATAGGCTAAACTTGTTCAGGCATTCCTCAGTTGATGGACATCCCCTCAATTTCCTATTTTTTGATACCACAAAAATCAAAACAAGAGTTGCTACAAATATTTTTAAGGATGTGGGTCCTTTTGCTTTTTCTTTGATATCTTTGGTATAGTAGTGGTATTGCTGGGTCAAAGAGTATGTTTTAAATTCCTTTGAGCATAGTTCCCAATTGTTCTTCAAAATGGTCAATTCAGTCTATAACTTTATAGACTGTATTGGTGAACTTATTTTTCCACAACCCCTCCAGATTTTGTCATTTTGCTTTTCTATCATCTTAGCCAACCTAATGAATGGATGCTGACATTCACAGTTTTTTATTTTAATACACATTTCTTTTCTTATTTATGAATTAGAGCATTTTACATGACTATTGATAGCTTTGATTGTTTCTTCTTAAAACTTGCATGTCCTTTGGCCATTTATCATTTGGAGAGTGGATCTTTTAAAAGATGAATTTAATCAGTTACATATATATATATATATATATTTTTTTTTTTTTGAAAAATGAGATCTTTATATGAGAAACTTGCTAGAAATGTTTCCCCCAATTTACTGTTTCCCTTTTAATTTTGGCTGCATTGGTTTTGTTTGTTCAAAAACTTAAAAACTGGATTGGGTTTACCAACATATTCTCCTCAACTGACTCCCATCTGTCCCTATCCTCAGTATTATGTTGAAGACACTGAGTATGAAAGTATGTCTTGATTTAATTTTTAGGATTTTATAATGGTAGCATTGATCTCATCCAGGTAGTGTTACTAAAAAATAATCCAAAAAGCAGATGATGGAGTAGATTGTGTCTCTACTGTTATTTCTTTTTACAAGTTAATGGTAGCTATTCTTCTCAGGGGTTAGGGGCAATATCAAAACAGTGGTTTGGAGGCTGGAAAATGTTAGCTGTATTTTCAGATTATCTATACTTATCTTTTTTATTGATTGATTTATCTGTGGATTTATTTGTTTATTTTCATGGCTATTAGCTGGATGTGTTTTCTATCATTCTTATTGTACTCTGAGAGTCTTTAATGAAAAAAATCTGGTGGGAAAAGTTAAGGGTTTACTTTTAAGACCTTAAGGCATGGCATGAATTTCAGGACAAGAGTGGCCATGGAAAGATAGGAAATATAACTATGCCCTGCCATTGGATCACATAGACCCATTTGCCAAGTTTGGGGTGATTTCAATTTTTGTCAAGTAGCTTCCAAATAGACCTAGTACATATAGACAAAACAACTGGCATGTATATAGCAATTTAAAATTTGCATAGTTCTTTACCTATATTATTTCATTTAATCTTCACAACCCTGAGAGGCAGATGTTGATGAGTTTTCTCCTGGCCTTCAAAAGTCCAATTTCATGTAATCTTGTTGGTCATATCTCACAATAATTCCTCACCAGTTATGGTTTGCACTACCCAAGTTTTGGATTTCTATCCAAAGCTTACCAGGCATGCTCTTCGTTAGAAATCAAACTCATGGCCGGCAAAAAGCACAAATAAATATGAGACTTCTCTGTTTTCTTTCAAAATGCCAGGAAGAGAGAAAAAAAACCAGCTTTCCACCATGCTATTTATTTCTAGTATTTCAGTCCAGAAAAGAGAGACAAAGTAAAACTCAGTTTCATTTAGGACAAAGGGACAGACGCAAGGACTGGGAATATGCATGAATTCTAGGAAGAATAGAATGCTTAAGAACTACAGTAAATGGTTTCTATTTGGCTTTGTAGAAATCTAGTTCTGGAATGGTCCCCACATATCCCAGTACAAAAAACATAATATGATTTGCTATCAGGTTATTTAAATTGCTGGCAGAATTTTTTCCTTCCCTTCTTCCATCCTCTGCTATGGCCCTCACTTCTCTATCCCTGTACTCTTGCCATTGCATGGCAAAAATAATGGAAACTGACAACTTCATTTCTCAATCCTGGCTTGTAATGAGGGTGATTATTTTTGACAGCCGTTCTTGCTCTTTTTTCTCTGAAGTGTTTATTCCTTGAATGCCCACTTTTAAATCCTACATTTGTTACTATCTAAAGCAGCAGCCTTGTTTTTAGGTACTTGGTTTTTTTTCTTCTCTCTTGTGCATGTTTAAAGGATTGACAGATAGTCACAGTCCAAAGTGTTTAAAACTACTTTTTCATGAATACATTCATCTCCATGAGGCACTTAATAACACTCCTCCAAGAGCCACCATGTAGAGTTCTGCCCTCTGAACTGTTCCAGGTGATTAAAAAAAAAAGTCAACATACCCTTTTTTTTCTGAGGATGAAAAAAACAAAGGATAGTTCTAAGTGTAATTTAGAAGTACAAAAGTAAGTTACAAAAACGTCATCTCTTTTGTGTGTCTAGCTATATTCATTGAAATATAAAATGAACAATGCAAAATACTCATCGTGATTTATAGTATAGCTAAGATGCTAAAAAAAACAGTTGAAAAGGAAATACACTAAGTTGTCAGTTTTCATAAGTCTCACTGGCCACTGCAATGTTTGTAGCTGGTAGAGAATAGATTTAGAAATTTTAGAATTACATAGGCATAAAATTACAGAGCTAGCAGGGACTGTTTTAGTTACTATTCAGTCATGTCTTATTCTTTGTGACCCCATTTGGCATTTCTCCTGGAGTGGTTTGCCATTTCCTTCTCTAGCTCATTTTACAGATGAGGAAACTAAGGCAAACAAAGTTAAGTAACTTGTCCAGGATCACACAATTAGTAAGTGTCTGAGGTCACATTTAAACTCATGAAGATGAGTCTTCCTGATTCCAAATCCAATGCTTTAAGTACTCTGTCACCTAGCCATCCAGAAGGGACCTCAGATAACTTCTAATACAATCTCATCATTTTACTATTATAAAAAGGGCGACCAGAGGCTTTAATAACTTGCTCAGGATAAAATAAACAAACAAAAAACCAAAATGAAATAACAACTCTGAAATAACTATTGGTTAGTATCATGGGATTATACCCCAGAACTCACTTTCAGGTAAGTTCTCTTTTATACAGACTGTATTATATTTTTCAGTTTAGTTCACATTTCTACAATAAAAGGGAATTGTCAAAATTCTCTTCTATCTCCAATTTTTCTTTCCTGGAGATTAGGAAGACACTAGCAAGAGAGTACTAAAGATGGAAATTCAGGTAGCATAAAAGAGATGGATGGTCCAGTGGAAGGAGTATACAAATAATTCAAAGCCTTTTCTTTTAGGTGGTTAAGTTCTATGAAAGTAGGAAGTATGTAAATATTTAGGGAACATTGCAGGTGAATTAAATATAGGAGACCACCTGAAGTCAAAACACAAAAACTCTCTCCAAGTTTTATACCAAAATTTGAGTACATCTTGGGTTACACAGGCTCCAAGTAGCCTTCTAGCTTTGGGTGTGACTTTTTGACTGAGTCCAAGTTTTATAGAACAAATCCTTTTATTAGGGGCATTTGTTCTGTGAAATTTGGATTCAGTCAAAGGTTGGCACTGTTTCTGTTTGAATCTCAAAAAAGAACTTGGGGATTTAATACAGGAATGTACCCTTACCCTTTTAAAACTAGCTTCCAGTTGATAGCATAGAAATAAAAAGTTATTCTTCATTTTGAAAAAAATTGAATTGAAAAGAATGCTTTTTTGACTGGGAGTGGTCATGTTCCTTTATTTACAGTAAAGAGGGGAAGGACTCAGGACCATGGGAGTTAGTCAAGAGCTATATCAAGTCATATTCCAATTAGATGTTCCCTGCAATTCACACTCTCTGACTGCTAAGTGGAACCTATCTCAACCCTATCTTTATCACCCTGATGCAGGTACAACTGCACCACAGGCCATTTACTATGTGTCCACTGAGCTAAGCAGATCATGGCTACTGTTCAATAAGCAATCTCACCCCCCACAGTTTGCCACTTTTGTTAGAGCCTGAAAGAACTAATACTGATAAGCAGTCATTTGTGTTTGAGAAAAGCCCATAAGCAATGACTCAGTGGTATTTTTAAGTGCTTTGCTTCTTTCATTATCTCTACCAAAAATAATTTATTTTATTTTGTTCGTTGCAGAGGTAAGTCTCCTGCAGCAGGTGTAAATCAAGAAGATATGGGAAGAGGGAAACTATTAAATCATCAATCACTCAATCAGTAATCTATAGGAGATAGAAAATTGCCACAAGTGTTACTCTCCATTTATTCTCAGCATTGCAATACTTCTGACTTTAAAAGATCCCTGGATACATCTGTGTTCATGTTGCCTGAACAAATGAATTTGCATGAGCTCCTATGGCTGTGTGTGTGTGTATCTGTATACACACACACGCACACACACACACACATAAGCACATATTCACCTAGTGGTTAATACTTCTCTTGATGAACCACTCTGAACTTAGCTTAGTTTGTCCTCAGATGCCAGTCCTACCACACATTACCAAGGTTATAATCTTTAGGAAAATTTCCATAGGGTCTGGAGACAGGCAAATGTTTTTATGCTGATTTTCAATAAAAGGGACAATAAGGTATGGATTAATCTCTAGGTTGGCAAATTTGACTTTGATTCTGCAAAACATTAGATTGAAATATTAAAAGCATGGTTTTTGAGGACATAAAAAAGGAAGCATCATTTCTGGTATCAGTGTTATAATCAAATCAATCTAATTTATTTTTCTGAAAGGGAGAAAAAAAAGGAACAGGCGTTCATTGAACACCTACAACATTGCAGACATCACCCTAAGGTTAAAAAATTTACTCCATATAAGAACTTTGTGAGCTAGTTATTATTGTTGTTCCCATTTTAAAGTTGAGGAAACTGAGGAAGAGAGAGATTAATTGATTTGTCTAGGCTTACATAGCTAGTAAACATATGATATTAAATTTGAACTCAGGTCTTTTTGACTTCAGGAGAATAATAAATTCATAATTCTGGAAATGGAAGGAACATCAGAGGTCAATTCTCTCATATTACAAATAAAGAAATTGAAGCCTATAGAGGCAAAGGGTCATGGCCATAGTCACAGAGATTGCAAGCAGCACAATTATCTGATTACAAATCTATCACATTTCTATCATATTATCTACTCAACCATAAGAAATGTGAGCCATAAATTTTACACAATTTCTCATGATATCTTGGTTGAGTAGATGATGGTACAGTTAGTTTAATTCAGAACTGGTGGAATCACCTAGTGGAGTAGCCCCAGGGAATCTATCTATGGCAGTTTTATGTACCACATTTTAAAAAATCTATAATCAGAATAATCAAGGGTTAGTAACTACTCAAAAATAGCTGAGCTCACTGCCCATATGAGGTGTTAAATGTATCAAAATATCTTTAAATCAATTGTTGGTAGTCTTCAAAAAAGCAACCCTTGCATTCAGATAGTAGCCAGGGGCAACATTCAACTTTTTGTTTTTTAAATAAAAATGACCTGTCCTTTCCTGACAGGTGAGAGATTTATTTGAACTTTTAAAGCACAAACTAAATATTTTAACCTTTTGCTAGTAAATCCTGCTTGTTTATAGTTCTTTTTGTTTACATTTGTTATGTAAACAGGTTCTACCCTTGCCCAGGGGTCTTCAAGCATTGAAGGCTCAATGTTTATTAAAGTTGCAAATGGCATGAAACTGGGAAGAATATTGAACAATCTGGAAGACAGGATCAGGATCCAAATAGGTGCCCACAGGCTAGATAAATTAACCAAATCTAATACAATGAAAGCTAATAGGGGTAAATGTAACATCCACCAATTGGCTTTTAAAAAATCAATTGTACAAATAAACAATGGAAGAGAAATGGTCATGCCACAGCTCATATGACAAAGAACTTAGTATTTTGATGATCTACAACCTCAATAAGAAACAACAATATGTGCTTTAAAACAAGGGAAAACAAAATATAGTTTAATTCAATGTTAGTCTCCATTAATAGAAATAGAATGAATGCAGTAATAATTTGCCTCAGTCAGAGCACATGGAAAATTATATTCTTTTCTCTGCACCACACGTAAGGAAGGACAGTGACAAACTGACCCATGTCCAAAGGATGGCAACCAACATAGTAAAAACGATAGCAAGAACAAAAAACACAAATAAAAAGCCATGTCATGAAAGGATTATTTTGAAATATTCGGATTGTTTTTCCTGATAGACTTCAGCAGAATAGATGGCTGTTATTAAACATTTCAGAAGGACAAATTTTGGTTTGATAAAAGGAAAACAAAATACTGATAAATTAAAGCTACTTAAAAGTGGAATTCTTTGTATTGGGAAGTTGGCAGTGTCTTCTTACTAGAGTCCTAAGGAGAGGTTGTGTTACAGGATAGGTTTTGGGGGGATTTCTAATGAGAAATCCTTTCTAGGTTCGCGTCTGAAAAGAATTACAGGCTCAGCTGTCTTTTGGTAGATTTACAAAAGTTTATTGATTCACAGGACCAAAAAAGGGTAGGGTGAGGAAACCTGGCTAGGAAAAGCTCATCAGGGGCAAGGGGGGGAGTCAGAGAAATTTTGGAAGTGTGACGCTTGGCAGAGGGCAGATGGCCTACTAGAATGCCTACTTGACCTGCCAGAAAAGGCAAGAGCTACCAAGGGCCATCTGTGGAAGTTCTAAGGGCCTCAGGGGCATTCTTAAAGATACATAGCTGTCAATCATAAGTTCATTAAGCTAATGAGGTGTACAAAGCTGGAGTTAGGGAGGAACCTGGGAGGAGCCAGGGAGTGGCCAGTGCTTAAAGGGACATGCACCCTTGACATCAACTGCATATGTGTTTTACTCATAATACACTGGGACAAACAGCAGGAGGGAAGGGGCAGGGGGTGTGGTTTGAGCCCTGAAACATCATAAGGTCGACCAGTGGTCACAGATTTTAGCTCAGGTCAAGTGAGATGTTCCCATTCTAATTTGCCAGTGGATGAGTTTTGTTTGCCAGGACAAAAGGAGGTAGTACCTTGAATGAAGAGTTAATGGTTTGAGAGTAAATACCTTTAGGCTGGGGCTTGGGAAAGACAAGTACAGCTGGGGGAAGAGAAACAGTTCAGAAATGTGGCTTTTACAACTTAACACAAAACTGGATTAAATTTACCCCAAAATATACTACATAGGCCACCCAGCAACTCTTCAGGTGGATCACTCATCAAAGCTTCTTCAGAGGAGATTTGTAGTCAGTTTTGGGTTGGACTATAAAGCTTTTGAAGTCCCTTCCAACTTAGATTTTATGTCAGAAAATAACACCCCTGTCAAAAAAGCGGGTGCAAAGGAAGAGGTGGATGTAAACAAATATCTTAGAAAATGAGAGATTCTCCACAGAATGGTATTTCAAAGGTCCTGTTTCTGCTAGTAAGTTCAAGAAAGGTGATACACCATTTGTGAATGGGAATTAGGTCTCGATTGTTATAGCTCAAAACATCAAAGATCTCTAATTTTCTTGGTATATGTACTTCCTCTTCCAAAGCAGACCACGACCCCACTGTATTTTCAGTAGATATACTCTGAGAGTTGCTATGACTAAGAAATTCTCATACTGTAGCCAGATTATATGCATATAATCTGTCACCAAGTCTTTATCTTCTTACATTCTTGCTAAGACTTTACAGAAGTTAGATTCTCTCATTAGTATGGCCTTCAAAAATGCATCATTGTCTATGATTGATGGTCAAAAATTAGAATCATCAGCATATGTTTAAAAATGTCTATCCTTTTCCAACCCAACTCTTCCCCACTCCTTCCCAACAGGAAATCTGAGCAATTGTACTGCTACAAGACAGGGAATTCTCATTCCTAACTATAACTTTAATTCATATTCTTTACCCTACCAGGAATGACCTCTCCCTTTCTTCCTATCCTTCCAAGTCAAGTTCAATTCCTAGATTCCTTACCTCCAGAAGCTTTTTACAACTAATACAATTGGTATTGGCGTCTTTCTCTGAATTCCTAGCTCACTTTTTTTTACATAACACAATTTGTCACTAGATTATATGCTGTCTTTTATCATTTTTGATGTTTTCCCATAGGTTAACCATTTCTCCTTAACTGATTTACTTGCTTCTTAGAGCGAGAGGTCATATCTTACTTTATTCTTTTCTCCATCGGGCAGCTATATAGCATAGTGTATAGATCACTGGACCTGGAGTAAGAATGTTCAGATCAAGCCTCAGACAATCACAAGCAGTCTGACTTGGGGTGAGTCATTTAATATTGCTTTTCCTCAGTTTTCATATCTCTCAAATAGGGATAGGAAGTGAGAGCATCTACCTCCCAGAATTTCTGTGAGGATAAAATGAGATAACATTTGTTAAGTACTTTGTAAGCCTTAAGAACCAAAAAAAGAAAAAAAGTGATTATTATTGTCTCCACAAAGTATAAGAATGGTGATGTTATTTACTATCTAATGCATATTTGTTTTTTAAATTGTTTTTGCTTTCCTTTTGTCAGTAGGAAGAAGATGAAGGAGGGAGAAAAAATAAATTCATTAATTGAAAGCAAAAAAATAATATGAATGTATATATGTTTATGAAATACATGGCTATTCATAAAGGTAATTAATATTCTTCCATATATAATATTTTCCAATATACTTAGAGCCAAGTTCTTTCCATAACATGTTATTCATTCTGAACACTGGTTCAAAATTGTTATGCAGAAGACTATCAGAATAATAACTAAGTAGTCAAAATGTGCAATGAGTGATACACTATACCCAAATGAAAACTATAATATTAGTTTTCTTGGATGGATAATATTGAGCTGCTTTGATAGATCCATGAGATGTAAGATCCTTGATCATGAGGCAAATGCAAGCAGTCATATCTCTTCAGCCAACAAAAGGATTTTGGCCAAACCCCTTTTTAATTTTTTTAAAGTTTCTATCCAAAATAGAAGAGGCCTTCCTCTGGGTCCCTTAATATTTCATCCATGTTAGAGCACCACTAAAATTAGCCACATTCTATCATATCACATAACATGATATTATATAAGTATAAACATAATGTAATTATTACTAT
>JAQQSV010002751.1:0-22392 GCA_028646515.1 Pseudochirops corinnae | reverse complement strand
CACAGGCTCCATGTGACCACATTCAGCCTATTAAGGAACAGAGTATACTTTCAAATATCCAAGGGTCCTCAGAGTCACGTAGCCACATTAGCAAAGGGCCTAGGGGCAGGGAAGATCTTTAGATTCCCATAACAAGTATCTAGAGATACTGGAGAAGGAAATGACAAACCACTCTATATCTTTGCCAAGAAAGCCCCAGATGGGGTCACAAAGAGTGGGGCAATGGCTGAAAAACCACTAAGCATCATACATCATAGTATGAAAGTATGACATCAGGGAGCTCAGTGACTTGGAAGAGCTTTCTCCCTCACACACATAGCTCCACAGAGTTAATACATTAACAGAGAGCAAACATTTTGCTTCTTTCTCATCAGAGCCATCTTCCTTCTTCATACCTTGAGACCTTTGACTCTTTCACTTCCTTCATCTCTTTGTATACAGTCTGTTCCCAAATCTAATCTTTCGTCCTTTGAATAGGTTTGTAAGATGTAGATCTGAGCTTTAAGGATCATTGATCCAACCTCTTGTTTTACAAATTAGGAAACCAAGGCTGCAAACTGAACCTGAGTGGCTCCATGGGAGGCACTCCTTCCTAAGGTCCAGGTTTTCAATTTTATCAAGTTGATTGGAGTGCACAAGATTAATCAGAAGCTCTCCTGATCAACCCTGCTACATATTTAATCCCTAACTAGAGAGTAAACTCAAGAAAAAGAACCTTGTGATTCGCTTGTTCTCTAATTCCCCACCACCTAGAATAATGAATTTAACTATAATCACCTTGGAAATCATCGGTTTACATTAGAGACACTCCTTTAACAGTTTCTCCTTGAAACATGGCTTGCTTAAGTGTCTAGAAACAACTAATAGATGACCTAGAAGTTATTTTATTTCAATCTGTATTTTATCCATTCTTGCTCACTGAAAAATCAGTTCATTACAACTTTCTGATGAAGGTGGAAATGTATCTGTTTATTCATAGCACTTGAAACCTATGAAACACGGGTCCTTTTCCAAAGCTTTCCATTGACTCAGTTTCCAATACTGTACAAGTCCCTTAACTCTCTGAGCTGTTACGTTTCTGCAATATAAATATAATGGCATATGACAGGCCACCTCCCCACCCTCAGGTGAGGGGTTAATAAGATAATGATTGAAAAGCTCTTTAAGCTCATAAAAAAAAAGGTGATATGTAGCATAAAAATTATTCAACTAATCATAATCAAAGTACATGTTGAAAATAGACCTGTGGAGTGATGAAATGATGCCTTAGGGAGAGGAGCTAATGCTTATTGGCCCTGCAGGGCCTGGATTTTTTTCCCCCTGTAATTTCCTTTTGTTTGAATTGACTTCAGAAATAGTGAAAGGTGTTTAGATCAATTCTGGAAGGGAGGAAAAACATGTAATATAGGATAAAGGTGAGATCACACAACCAAAATTCAGGTTAACTCCAGTTAGCAGAGGTGCTATTACATCATTCCTGTGCACCAAAAGAAGAATGGAGAAACAGTTCTGTAAACTTGACTATCTATAACCTGAATAAGGAGAATAGGTTTGAGTAATTGTATAACAGTATGATAATTACTTGTGTATTCAGATAGGTAGAGAATGAAGGTTGATCAGGTTTGCTTGCTGTGGCAATGTATAGTTATTTTGTGTGTACATTGCCCCCTAAAGGTAGAGCTCACAAAGGCTTAAAATGTGACAAAAGAACTTTAACCCCCATGCTGTGTAATAGGGGCACATTTGAGAAAAGGATTATCTTTCCCATGAAGCTCCAGGCCTCAAAGATAGGTTTTATAGAAGTTCTCAACATTCCACTTTCCACAAGTCTATGAGTCTATGGCAGTAGTTCTCAACCTGTGGGTTATATTCAATTTGTAACAATGAAAATACATCCTGCATATCAGATATTTACATTATGATTCATAACAGTAGCAAAATTACAGTTATGAAGTAGCAATGAAAATAATTTTATGGTTGGGGGTCACCACAACATGAGGAACTGTATTAAAGGGTCATGGAATTAGGAAGGTTGAGAACCACTAGTCCATGGCATAGAGTGAATACATCAAGAAACATGGACTCTGGTGATAAAAGGGTGAGGAAAATGAAGTAGTGTCAGAATCTAGAAAGGAGAATGGAAGATTTAAAACAGCTGATACAGAGGGTACAATTAATGAGGGAAGAATGAATGAACTGCCTTGCTGAAGCAAGGGCCCAGATGATATGAGGTAATTCACGTTTGCAGTGGAATCAGCTGTCATTGAAGCATGACATCTTCCAGCATTCTTCAGCCAAACCCATGAATAGATGCAGAGGTGAGACTTGAGAGTGAGTAATCGAAGTTTGGATTTCACATGATAGTGCAGTAATCGTCAGAACTATTTAGTACTAACAAAAAACCGGAAAAGTAGATCAGGGGAAAAACGTAAATAAGAGAGAATTGGCCGCAACTGAACTCAATAATTCAATGTTCAATCAACCTGAGAACATAATTTACTTGAAAAAGAATGCCCCTTTCAGTAAAGATTTCTGAGAATCCCAGAAAAGTCTGGCAGAAATTAGGTATAGATGAACATTTTAAACCATATACAAAAACTCAAAATGGATTTGTAACCTGAAAATTAAAAATTAAAACATAAAAAAAGTTAGGAGAGAATCAGATAAGGTACTTTTTATAACCATAGCTGGGGGAAAATTATTAACAAATACAAGATGAGTCAATCATAGATAATAAAATAGATCATTTTGATTATATGAAGTTGAAATGCTTTTGCAAAAATAAAACTGAAGTACCTAGGACTAGGAAAAAAAAAGCTGATTGGAAAAAAAAAATCTTTGTACCAAATATGTCTGAAAAGAGTCTGTTACCCAACATATAGAAAACTAACACAAATTTATAATGTCAACAGCCATTCCCAGCTGATAAGTAGTCACAGAATATGAATAAGTCATTGTCAAAAAAAATTGCACTTAACAATTAACATGATTTTAATTGCAACCTATTAACAATCTTTTGATTGCTCTAAATCATAAATAAGAGAAATGTGAATCAAGAAAACTATGAGGTTTTACCTCACTTCTAGTAAACTGGAAAAGACAACAAAAAGATGAAAATGGTCACGTTTGAAGGGGTTGTAGAAAGAACAACACATTAATAAATTGTCGGACCTGTGAGCTGGTTCAATCAACCTGAAAGCAGTTTCTCGTTGTGCTAGAAAACTGATTAAAATATTCTGACTTAGAGATCCTACTGCTGGGTATATATACCTCAAGGAGATTTAAAAAAAAAAAAAAAACAAAAAACGAAAGAAATATCCCAAATGCATAAAATACTTTTAGTGTAACTTTTTATTCTTATTTTTTAAGAAAATGGAAACAAAGTAGATTCCCACTACTTGGGAAATAGCTAAATTAGTTGTGGTTTCTGGATGTAATGAAAGATTACAAATGATGACTATGAATATGGGGAAGCATGAGACAACATGTGAAATGATGCAAAATGGGGTAAGCAGAACCAAGAAAAGAGCATACAAAAAGAAAAATAATAAATAAAAAAATCAAAACTAAAAACTGCGAAATTATAATAACCAAGCTTGGTTCAAAAGAAGGGAAATGATACTTCCTTCCCTTCTTTTTTTAAAATTAAATTATTTATTTTTAGTTTGCAACATTCACTTCCATAAGTTTTAAATACTTCCTTCCCTTCTTTGCAGAATTGGAGGAGTATGGGTAAAATTGATGTGTTGGTTAATTTTGCTAGGCTGTTTTTCCCCATTTAAATTTTTTAAAAAAATTTTGTTACAAGGAGTGGGATAGTGATGGATATATTGGAAATGTAACATAAAAATAAAATAAAATTTTCTAATTAGTCTTCTGTCTTTGTAATTTTTTGAATGGAAGAAAATACCAGTTATAATATATTTCTGTTTGTGCACTTTTCCTCCCACCAGGATGTAATTTAATGTCTTATACACCTGTGTATTTACTCCAGTGCCTACCACAATGGGCAACACCAGTTTCTAAAAAAGATTTTAAACTGACCAGAAAATAAGAGAAAGCAGGAAGATAGGTCAAGACCCAAATTGTAGAACCCCTGACAACCACTTCTAATCAAACCAGGTCATATTTCTACTAAGATTCAAAATTAATCCTAACCTACTGCAAACTTTGCCATTGGAAAGAATGAATACAGAAATGGGGAGATTTGACCTTAAAGTTGCCTTCTCGATATATTACATGTGACTTGTTTGGGGAGGGCACTTCTTAATCAATCTTAATGTATATCTGTCACAGAAGGATAGTTCTTCAGTCCCATAACCCACTGAAGGGCATCACTGATAGGAACCAGGTGTGAGGTAAAAGTTATTCTATACCGTCATTCACAGAGACAGGATGTCAGGTTTTAACTATCACATTTTGGGGGAATAGTGGAGCTGAGGACACAGCTATACGTTATTAGTTACTAATGATAAAATTACCAAACAAAAATAGAAATCTAAGAATAGGTCATGATGATGAAAGAACTGGGATTCAAATCCAAGGCTAGTGACTCCTAATTCAGTGGTATTTCCACATATGCACATATATACATACACACGAGAATACTTATTGGCAAAGGAAATCAAAGGTAAAGTGTTGCCCGTTGTGTTTTTTTTTTAATAAAGGACCCTACCTACTTTGATGGAAATAATAATAATGACATAAAAATAACAATAGTTGAATTGTAGAGGAATAAATGTTTTTAAATGTTTAATATAGGATACATTTATAAGTGTACACATTTAAGAGTGAATAATACTTAACTGAAAAGGACCAAAAGACTTATGAATGAACAAAAAAGTTTTTAAGTGCTTATTTTGTGCCCAGCCAGGCACAGCACTAGCCTCTGGTGATACAAATATGAAAATGAGATAGACTCTCACCTTAAGATGAACAAGCCCTATTTACTCTCTTTTCATTTTGTTTCGCAGAGAATTAGTTTCCCATTAGAATGTGAATTCCTTGAGTTCAAGGACTATTTATGTTCTCAGTACTTACTGCAATACCTTACATCCAGTAAGTCTTTAATAAATGCTTGTTGACTAAGGGGCTATACGAAAACATGCACAGTAATGTACTATCTGCCCTAAGAGAGAAATAGTTTTCCAAGTGAGGGAAGTAATGATCCCATTGCACTATGATCTGGGCACAAAACGTCTATAGAGCTATCTTCAGAGCTGGGCCACGTATATTAAGAAGGACGCTGACAAACTGGAGTATATCTAGAGGAGGGCAAATAAGACAGTAAGGAGACCAGAGACAGCGACACATGAAAATCAGTTAAAGGAAATAGAGATGTTTAGCCCGGAGAAGAGAAGACATGGGAGAGAGGATGGTCATTATCTTCAAACACCTGAAGGCCTCTCACCCAGAGGAGACATCAGACTTGTTCTCAGCCCCCGAGATCCTAGAATAACACAACATTCAGTATCCCAAGAAAAAAGCAGCAGGACCTAAGACCAAGCCCAGCCTAGACATTTTATTCATTCATTCATAGAACGTGTCCATAATACTAAATCTAAAGTCAAGAAGTAAGGCTGAAAGAATGAACAAACTAACACACTAAAACTATCATACCATAAAAAGCTATCAGGGTACAAACCCAAAAAAGAAGGACTCCAAACATCTACCATAAAACCTTCAAAGAAAATCACATTTTGGACACAAGTTCAACTAGAATTGCTGGAACAGATAAAGCAAGAGGGTTTTGTTGTTTTTTTTTTTTTTTCAGAAATTTAAAAAGTTGCAGTGGCTAGATGGCACAGTGAATAGAGCACCGGCCCTGGAGTCAGGAGGACCTGAGTTCAAATCCGACCTCAGACACTTAACACAAAACTAGTCATGTGACCTCAGGCAAGTCACTTAACCCCAATTGCCCTACCTTCCCCCCTCCAAAAAGCAAAACCAAAAATTTTAAAAGTGATTTTATAAATAAAATGAGAGTACTAGAGGTGAAAAATGGAAAAGAAATTTAAAATGGTTAAAGGAAAAATTGGAGAAAAATTGAGAGCTATGGAGGAAAGAATTAGAAAGAGAATTAATTAGTAGATGAGTACAACAGGTTTGAGTGCCAGACTCCTTGAAAATGGGCCAAAAGAAATTAACAACTCCATGAGTTCACAAGAAATATCAAAACAAAGTCAAAATACTAAAAAAAAAAGTTTAAGGTATTTCATATGAAAATTATTTACCAGGAAAACTGAGTGAGGAAAAATAATTAGCAATCATTGGACTACCTGAACACTATGACCCCCAAAAACGTGCCTCTAGAAATCATAAGGGAAAACAGATCTCTTAGCACCAGACAGATAAGTTAAAATAGAAAGAAACTACTGACATGCTGAAAGAAACACCAAAATAGAAATCTCCCAGGAACATTTTAATCAAAATCCAGAATTTCAAAGTCAAAGAAAAAATATTGCAAGTAGCCATTAAAAAAAAATTCGAGGAGGGGGCAGCTAGGTGGCACAGTGAATAGAGCACCAGCCCTGGAGTCAGGAGGACCTGAGTTCAAATCCGGCCTCACGCACTTGACACACTTACTAGCCATGTGACTTTGGGCAAGTCACTTAACCCCAATTACCCTCCAAAAAAAAAATTCGAAAGTCAGTCAGAATAACACATAGCTTAGCTGCCATAATTTTATAAAGGAGGGGAGAGTTTGGAATACTGTATTCCAGAATGTGAAGCATATGAACTTACAACCAAGAATAACTTATTAAGATAAACTGAGTAAAATTCTATAGAAGGAAAAAATATACTCTTAATGAAATAAAAAATTTCCAAACATCCCTTATGAAAAGACCAAAGCTGTACAGAAATTTCAAAATGCAAACATAGAAGTTAAAAGAAACATAAAACTGATAAATATGAGTGAGCAGGCATGAAACAAGAATAAATTCTAATATTCTATTCTGATAATTATATTCCGATATCTAACACATGTCCTCTCTGAGCCTTATCATCATTAGGCATCATAAAAGGAATCTAATAATAAGCCAGATGGCAAAGGAGTCATTTTGTTATGTTTTTATTACCTTAAAAGAAAAAAGGAGAGAGGAAAAGGGATAAGCTGGGGGTGGGGAGAAGGGAGATGAAAGGGTGAAAATTACCTCATATAGTTGGGGTACACAAATAGAAACTATATAGAAAGTGAAGGGAGAAAGACATATATGAACTGGTTGAAGGAGGAAAGAATATACATATAAATAGCTGGATACAGAAATAGATTTCACTTACCAGAGAAATAGGACAGAAAGGGGAGAAGGGGGGAAGGGGAAAATGAGAGGGTAGATCAAGGGAAGGATTAGTCCTGAGCAAAACTTGGAGGTTAAATCATGAAGAAGGATTTAAAAAGAAAAAGAGAATAATAAATAAAATATAAAACAAGAATAAAACTTGTGATTAGGCTGTAGTAGAGGAAGGAGAAGGGGAGTACAAACATATCAAATCAAAACTGGAGTGCTAGTGATAAGCTCATTTCTCTCAGTGCCCTCTTCTTTACAAAAAGGGGGGAAGGGAACATGAACCATGATTCAAAGGACTTATGATGAAATATGTTATCCATCTCCTGACAGACAGGTGCTAGACTCAGGTTGCAAACTGAGACCTAATTTTTAAAAAAAAAATTTGTTTATTTTTAGTTTTCAACACTCATTTCCACAAGATTTTGAGTTACAAATTTTCTCCCCATCTTTCCCCTACCACCACCCCAAAACGGAGATTCTACTGAATACCCTTTCCCCCCAATCTGCTCTCTCTTATATCCTCCCCCATTCTCCCTCTGACTTTCTAGTAGGGCAAAATGGATTTCTATACCCCAGTACCTGTATATCTTCTTTCCCAGCTGCATGTAAAAAAAATAATATATATATTTTTTAACATCTGATTTTAAAACTTTGATTTCCAGATTCTTTCCCTTTTTCCCTCATCACTCACCCCTACTGGAAGGAAAAGTGATTCAATATAGGTTATACATGTATAGTTATGCAAAACATTTCCATAGCAGATATATTGTGAAAGAATGACTATATTTCTCTCCATCCTATCCCACCCCCTATTTATTCTATTTTCTACTTTGACCCTGTCCCTTTTCAAAAGTGTGTGCTTCTAACTAACCTCCCCCTAATCTGCCCTCCCTTCTATCATCCCTCCTCTTTTCCCCTTCCCACCTACTTTCCTGTAGGGAAAGATTCCCAATTTAATGTGTATGTTATTCCCTCCTTAAGCCAAATTCAATGAGAGTGAAGTTGACCCATTCCCTTTCGCCTTCCTATTCTTCCCCTACATTGTAACAGTTTTCTCTTACCTCTTTTACATGAGATAATTTACCTTAATCTATCTCTCCCTTTCTCCTTCTCCCAATAAATTCCTCTCGCACCTCTTAATTTTATTTTTTAGATATCATCCCTTCATATTCAACTCATCCTGCGCCCTCTGTCTATATATACACATGTACACACATATGCACACACACACACATATATATTTATACACATAAAAACCCTCCTATACATATATATATATATATATATATATGTATGGATACATATATATTCCCTTCAACTATCCTCCTACTGAGAAAAGTCTCATAAGTTATAATTGTCATTTTTCTATGTAGGAATGTAAGTAGTTCAATTTTAATAAGTTCCTTATGATTTCTTTTCCCTGTTTACCTTCTCATGCTTCTCTTGCTTCTTGTATTTGAAAGTCTGATTTTCTGTTCAGCTCTGGTTTTTTTCATCAAGAATGCTTGAAAATCCTCTATTTCATTGAATTACCATATTTTCCCCTGAAGCATTATGCTCAGTTTTGCTGGGTGGGTGATTTTTGGTTTTAATCCTAGCTCCTTTGACCTCCAGAATATCATATTCCATATTTGATCCCTTAATGTAGAAGTTGCTAGGTCTTGTGTTATCCTGATTGTGTTTGCACAATACTCAAATTGTTTCTTTCCTGGCTGCTTGTAATATTTTATCTTTGACCTGGGAACTCTGGAATTTGGCTATAGTATTCCTAAGAGTTTTCTTTTTGGGATCTTTTTCAAGAGGTGATCAGTGAATTCTTCCAATTTCTATTTGGCCCTCTGGTTCTAGAATATCAAGGCAATTTTGCTTGATAATTTCTTGAAAGATGTCGAGGCTGTTTTTTTCATCATGGCTTTCTGGTAGTCCAATGATTTTTAAATTATCTCTCCTGGATTTATTTTCCAGGTCAGTAGCTTTTTCAATGAGATATTTCACATCGCCTCCTATTTTTTCATTTGTTTGGATCCCTTTTATAGTATCTTGATTTCTCATAAAGTCATTAGCTTCCATTTGTTCCAATCCAATTTTGAAGAAATTGTTCTCTTCAGTGAGTTTTTGAAGTTCCCTTTCCATCTGGCCAATTCAACTTTTTAAGGCATCTCCTCATTAGCTTTTTGGGCCTCTTTTGCCATTCGCGTTAGTCTACTTTTTAAGGTGTTATTTTTTTCAGTATTTGTTTGGGTCTTGTTTAGCAGGCTGTTGACTCTGTTTTCATGATTTTCTTGCATCATTCTCATTTCTCTTCCCAGTTTTTCTTCTGCTTCCCTTTCTTGATTGTCAAAATCCTTCTTGAGCTCCTCCATGGCCTGTGACTAATTCATATTTTTCTTGGAGGTTTTTGATGCAGGAATTCTGACTTCATTGTCCTCCTCCAGTTCCATGCCTTTATCATTTTTGTCCCCAAGAAAGGATTCTGTGGTCTGTTTGTGCTTCCTCTACTTGCACATATTGCCAGCCAATTACTTGACTTTTGAGCTCTTTGCCATGGTAGAAGTCTGCTTCCAGAATGGAGAGAGCTTCATCCCAAATTGCTTGGGTTTTTGCAGTTGCCAGAGCTATTTAGGAGGGCACCCTCTCTACAGCCCCCACAAGCTCTGGCACACTGGCCGCACACCTTAGGACTACCACCCAAGACTGCAATCCAGATCCAAGCAGACCCTCTGAATGGTTGCTTGGTCCCCCTACAATCTTCAGGCCAGGAGCTCTGGAAGCAGTCAGTTGTGGCGGCTGCTTCTGAACATCTGCCACTTCTGACTCTGGGCAGGGGCCAGACTGTGCTCTTCCATCCCCGTTTCTGGCAGAGTTCCACACTGACCTTTTACTTTGTCTTTGACATTTGTGGGTTGAGAAGTCTTGAAACCACCACAGCTGCTGGTGATTCACTCTCCTGAAGTCTGCTCTGGCCACTGTCGGTAGGTGCCACCCTGGGGCCAGAACTGTGCTGCTTCTGCAGGACTGTGTTCTGCATGCAGCTCAGTGTGATAGACCCTTCCTGTCTGTCTGCCAGGCTGCCTTCAGAGGGAGATTTGTTTCTCTTTGTCTCTTTGTGGGTTCTGTTGCTTTAAAATTTGTTTAGTCATTTTTTATGGTATTGGAAGTGGTTGGAGCTGGAGGCGATGCCAAGTTTCTGCTTTTACTCCACCATCTTGGCTCTGCCCCCCTAAGTCTCTTAATATCATTCTTATACCACATGGAACCAAGGCCCTTCACCTCTTTGTTGTCCTCATCTCTATGCTTTTTAAAAATTGATATCCTTCCTTAACTATAGCTTATGGAATTGAACATTCTAATTCCTGTCTGACCTGAGTAGAATATACAGAGATGATCACTTGCTTACTACTGGAAACTGAATTTTTTTCTGTAACATCATATAGTTGCCTCATCTCAAGCTTACAGTATATTAACACTTCTATATCTTTTTCCATCTAGACAAATTGCTATCTATATGCCCCCCCCAACTTTGTAACTTGTTTTTATTATATATCTATATATCTATATCTATCTATCTATCTATCTATCTATATATATATATGTATATGTATACATATATAAAATTTTCAATTAACAGACAGTTATTTTTTCTCCTTACAGACCCATCCTAACTGGAAAAAAAATAAGACTCATGTAGGAAATATACCGAGCCAAACAAAACTATTCATACGTTGGCTACACCCAAAAACATAAGCCTCTTCTGCATCCTGAGTCCATCAATTCTGTCCAGAGATGGGTAACATTCTTCATTGTTGATCTTCTGGAATTGTGGCTAATGATTGCCTTGATCAGAGTTCTAATGGTGTAATGATGCTTCACTCCATTCACATAACATTATCAGTTCAGCTATTCCACAGTTGATAAGCACCTCTTTGGTTCTCAGTTCTTTGTCACTACAAAAACAGCTGCTGTAACTTGTTTGTAAAAATGGGTCCTTTTCCTCTTTCTTTAATCTCTTTGTGTTATAGTTTTAGTAGTGGTATGACTGTGTTAAAACATATATGGTTTAATAATTTTGGGGCAATAGTTGAAAATTGCTTCCCAGAATAGCTAAAACATTTCACAGTACTTCCAGCGTGTGTTAGGATGTCCATTTTCCTGTTTTGTTAACTTTACCAACCTGAAAGCTTTGAGTTGGAAGTGCAGAATTGCTTTAATTTGAATTTCTCTAACTATTAATGATCTAGAGCACTTTTATATGCTTGTTGATATCTTGGATTTCTTCCTTTGAAAATTGTCTATTCGCATAGTTTGGGTTATGGAATTTCCCTTATCAATTAGAGAAATTACTTTTAGTCTTATAAATTTGATTCAGTTCCCTATATAACTTGGAAATGAGATCTTCATCAGAGAAACAAATATTTTCCCAGTTAACTTTTCCTACTACCATTATGTACATTCTAGCTACACCCTCTTTTTAAAGATTAATTTGATTTTTTCCAGTTAATAGAAATTGAACTCTGCATCCCATTTCCCTCTATTGTATGAAAAGAAAGAAAAAAACCAAAAACCTCTATAACAGATGTGCATATCTAAACAAAAAATTACCCACATTAACCAAGTTTAAAAAAAAATATGCCTTGGAGTGCAAGATGGCGGATTAGAAGCAGGAAATTCCATGACCTCCCCCCCCCCACCACAAATACCTATAAAATATGACTCAAAACAATTTTTGGAACTGCAGAACCCACAAAGTGTCAGAGAGAAACAAATCCCCCAGTGAAGGTAGCCTAGAAGGCTGACAGGAAGGGTTGTTTGCAGCATTCCAGGAACCAAGAACAGTTCTGCATGACTCATGCAGTTTTAGCACCAGGGAGGCAGTGATGCTTGAGCAGACTTCAGCAGCTGTGATGGTTTCCAGACTTTTCAACCCATAAACAGCAAAAAGAAAGTAAAAGGTCATTCAGAACTCTGCTGGAAAGGAAGGGTGAGGCATAGCCCCTGCCACCGGGCAAGAGGTGGCAGAATTGTGGCAGCTGCATCTGCAGTGTGGCTGCCTCAGGAGCTCTTGGCCTACAGATTATAGGGGGACCAAGCGACCATTCTGGGGATAATTGCTCTTGCTTTAACCTGCTTGGATCTGGGTCTGGGGTGAGAAACACCAGTTTGCCAGTGTGGTGTCTCTAGAGAGGGCACTCTCCTCAGACCTCTGACAACATCTGCAAAAACCCCAGCAATTTGGGACAAAGCTCTCCTCTCTGGAATCAATGTTCTACCATGGCAAAGAGCTCAAAAGTCAAGTAATGGACTGGCAATATGAGCAAGCAGAGGAAGCACAGACCATAGAATCCTTTTGTGGGGACAAAAATGATAAAGGCATGGAACTGGAGGAGGACAATGAAGTCAGAATTCCTGCATCAAAAACCTCCAAGAAAAATATGAATTAGTCACAGGCCATGGAGGAGCTCAAGAAGGATTTTGACAATCAAGAAAGGGAAGCAGAAGAAAAACTGGGAAGAGAAATGAGAATGATGCAAGAAAATCATGAAAACAGAGTCAACAGCCTGCTAAACAAGACCCAAACAAATACTGAAAAAAATAACACCTTAAAAAGTAGACTAACGCGAATGGCAAAAGAGGCCCAAAAAGCTAATGAGGAGATGCCTTAAAAAGTTGAATTGGCCAGATGGAAAGGGAACTTCAAAAACTCACTGAAGAGAACAATTTCTTCAAAATTGGATTGGAACAAATGGAAGCTAATGACTTTATGAGAAATCAAGATACTATAAAAGGGATCCAAACAAATGAAAAAATAGGAGGCGATGTGAAATATCTCATTGAAAAAGCTACTGACCTGGAAAATAAATCCAGGAGAGATAATTTAAAAATCATTGGACTACCAGAAAGCCATGATGAAAAAAACAGCCTCGACATCTTTCAAGAAATTATCAAGCAAAATTGCCTTGATATTCTAGAACCAGAGGGCCAAATAGAAATTGGAAGAATTCACTGATCACCTCTTGAAAAAGATCCCAAAAAGAAAACTCTTAGGAATACTATAGCCAAATTCCAGAGTTCCCAGGTCAAAGATAAAATATTACAAGCAGCCAGGAAAGAAACAATTTGAGTATTGTGCAAACACAATCAGGATAACACAAGACCTAGCAACTTCTACATTAAGGGATCAAATATGGAATATGATATTCTGGAGGTCAAAGGAGCTAGGATTAAAACCAAAAATCACCCACCCAGCAAAACTGAGCATAATGCTTCAGGGGAAAATATGGTAATTCAATGAAATAGAGGATTTTCAAGCATTCTTGATGAAAAAAACCAGAGCTGAACAGAAAATCAGACTTTCAAATACAAGAAGCAAGAGAAGCATGAGAAGGTAAACAGGGAAAAGAAATCATAAGGAACTTATTAAAATTGAACTACTTACATTCCTACATAGAAAAATGACAATTATAACTTATGAGACTTTTCTCAGTAGGAGGATAGTTGAAGGGAATATATATGTATCCATACATATATATATATATATATATATATGTATAGGAGGGTTTTTATGTGTATAAATATATATGTGTGTGTGTGTGCATATGTGTGTACATGTGTATATATAGACAGAGGGCGCAGGATGAGTTGAATATGAAGGGATGATATCTAAAAAATAAAATTAAGAGGTGCGAGAGGAATTTATTGGGAGAAGGAGAAAGGGAGAGATAGATTAAGGTAAATTATCTCATGTAAAAGAGGTAAGAGAAAACTGTTACAATGTAGGGGAAGAATAGGAAGGCGAAAGGGAATGGGTCAACTTCACTCTCATTGAATTTGGCTTAAGGAGGGAATAACATACACATTAAATTGGGAATCTTTCCCTACAGGAAAGTAGGTGGGAAGGGGAAAAGAGGAGGGATGATAGAAGGGAGGGCAGATTAGGGGGAGGTTAGTTAGAAGCACACACTTTTGAAAAGGGACAGGGTCAAAGTAGAAAATAGAATAAATAGGGGGTGGGATAGGATGGAGAGAAATATAGTCATTCTTTCACAATATATCTGCTATGGAAATGTTTTGCATAACTATACATGTATAACCTATATTGAATCACTTTTCCTTCCAGTAGGGGTGAGTGATGAGGGAAAAAGGGAAAGAATCTGGAAATCAAAGTTTTAAAATCAGATGTTAAAAAATATATATATTATTTTTTTTACATGCAGCTGGGAAAGAAGATATACAGGTACTGGGGTATAGAAATCCATTTTGCCCTACTAGAAAGTCAGAGGGAGAATGGGGGAGGATATAAGAGAGAGCAGATTGGGGGGAAAGGGTATTCAGTAGAATCTCCGTTTTGGGGTGGTGGTAGGGGAAAGATGGGGAGAAAATTTGTAACTCAAAATCTTGTGGAAATGAGTGTTGAAAACTAAAAATAAACAAATTTTTTTTTTAAAAATTAGGTCTCAGTTTGCAACCTGAGTCTAGCACCTGTCTGTCAGGAGATGGATAACATATTTCATCATAAGTCCTTTGAATCATGGTTCATGTTCCCTTCCCCCCTTTTTGTAAAGAAGAGGGCACTGAGAGAAATGAGCTTATCACTAGCACTCCAGTTTTGATTTGATATGTTTGTACTCCCCTTCTCCTTCCTCTACTACAGCCTAATCACAAGTTTTATTCTTGTTTTATATTTTATTTATTATTCTCTTTTTCTTTTTAAATCCTTCTTCATGATTTAACCTCCAAGTTTTGCTCAGGACTAATCCTTCCCTTGATCTACCCTCTCATTTTCCCCTTCCCCCCTTCTCCCCTTTCTGTCCTATTTCTCTGGTAAGTGAAATCTATTTCTGTATCCAGCTATTTATATGTATATTCTTTCCTCCTTCAACCAGTTCATATATGTCTTTCTCCCTTCACTTTCTATATAGTTTCTATTTGTGTACCCCAACTATATGAGGTAATTTTCACCCTTTCATCTCCCTTCTCCCCACCCCCAGCTTATCCCTTTTCCTCTCTCCTTTTTTCTTTTAAGGTAATAAAAACATAACAAAATGACTCCTTTGCCATCTGGCTTATTATTAGATTCCTTTTATGATGCCTAATGATGATAAGGCTCAGAGAGGACATGTGTTAGATATCGGAATATAATTATCAGAATAGAATATTAGAATTTATTCTTGTTTCATGCCTGCTCACTCATATTTATCAGTTTTATGTTTCTTTTAACTTCTATGTTTGCATTTTGAAATTTCTGTACAGCTTTGGTCTTTTCATAAGGGATGTTTGGAAATTTTTTATTTCATTAAGAGTATATTTTTTCCTTCTATAGAATTTTACTCAGTTTATCTTAATAAGTTATTCTTGGTTGTAAGTTCATATGCTTCACATTCTGGAATACAGTATTCCAAACTCTCCCCTCCTTTATAAAATTATGGCAGCTAAGCTATGTGTTATTCTGACTGACTTTCGAATTTTTTTTTTGGAGGGTAATTGGGGTTAAGTGACTTGCCCAAAGTCACATGGCTAGTAAGTGTGTCAAGTGCGTGAGGCCGGATTTGAACTCAGGTCCTCCTGACTCCAGGGCTGGTGCTCTATTCACTGTGCCACCTAGCTGCCCCCTCCTCGAATTTTTTTTTAATGGCTACTTGCAATATTTTTTCTTTGACTTTGAAATTCTGGATTTTGATTAAAATGTTCCTGGGAGATTTCTATTTTGGTGTTTCTTTCAGCATGTCAGTAGTTTCTTTCTATTTTAACTTATCTGTCTGGTGCTAAGAGATCTGTTTTCCCTTATGATTTCTAGAGGCACGTTTTTGGGGGTCATAGTGTTCAGGTAGTCCAATGATTGCTAATTATTTTTCCTCACTCAGTTTTCCTGGTAAATAATTTTCATATGAAATACCTTAAACTTTTTTTTTTAGTATTTTGACTTTGTTTTGATATTTCTTGTGAACTCATGGAGTTGTTAATTTCTTTTGGCCCATTTTCAAGGAGTCTGGCACTCAAACCTGTTGTACTCATCTACTAATTAATTCTCTTTCTAATTCTTTCCTCCATAGCTCTCAATTTTTCTCCAATTTTTCCTTTAACCATTTTAAATTTCTTTTCCATTTTTCACCTCTAGTACTCTCATTTTATTTATAAAATCACTTTTAAAATTTTTGGTTTTGCTTTTTGGAGGGGGGAAGGTAGGGCAATTGGGGTTAAGTGACTTGCCTGAGGTCACATGACTAGTTTTGTGTTAAGTGTCTGAGGTCGGATTTGAACTCAGGTCCTCCTGACTCCAGGGCCGGTGCTCTATTCACTGTGCCATCTAGCCACTGCAACTTTTTAAATTTCTGAAAAAAAAAAAAAAACAACAAAACCCTCTTGCTTTATCTGTTCCAGCAATTCTAGTTGAACTTGTGTCCAAAATGTGATTTTCTTTGAAGGTTTTATGGTAGATGTTTGGAGTCCTTCTTTTTTGGGTTTGTACCCTGATAGCTTTTTATGGTATGATAGTTTTAGTGTGTTAGTTTGTTCATTCTTTCAGCCTTACTTCTTGACTTTAGATTTAGTATTATGGACACGTTCTATGAATGAATGAATAAAATGTCTAGGCTGGGCTTGGTCTTAGGTCCTGCTGCTTTTTTCTTGGGATACTGAATGTTGTGTTATTCTAGGATCTCGGGGGCTGAGAACAAGTCTGATGTCTCCTCTGGGTGAGAGGCCTTCAGGTGTTTGAAGATAATGACCATCCTCTCTCCCATGTCTTCTCTTCTCCGGGCTAAACATCTCTATTTCCTTTAACTGATTTTCATGTGTCGCTGTCTCTGGTCTCCTTACTGTCTTATTTGCCCTCCTCTAGATATACTCCAGTTTGTCAGCGTCCTTCTTAATATACGTGGCCCAGCTCTGAAGATAGCTCTATAGACGTTTTGTGCCCAGATCATAGTGCAATGGGATCATTACTTCCCTCACTTGGAAAACTATTTCTCTCTTAGGGCAGATAGTACATTACTGTGCATGTTTTCGTATAGCCCCTTAGTCAACAAGCATTTATTAAAGACTTACTGGATGTAAGGTATTGCAGTAAGTACTGAGAACATAAATAGTCCTTGAACTCAAGGAATTCACATTCTAATGGGAAACTAATTCTCTGCGAAACAAAATGAAAAGAGAGTAAATAGGGCTTGTTCATCTTAAGGTGAGAGTCTATCTCATTTTCATATTTGTATCACCAGAGGCTAGTGCTGTGCCTGGCTGGGCACAAAATAAGCACTTAAAAACTTTTTTGTTCATTCATAAGTCTTTTGGTCCTTTTCAGTTAAGTATTATTCACTCTTAAATGTGTACACTTATAAATGTATCCTATATTAAACATTTAAAAACATTTATTCCTCTACAATTCAACTATTGTTATTTTTATGTCATTATTATTATTTCCATCAAAGTAGGTAGGGTCCTTTATTAAAAAAAAAACACAACGGGCAACACTTTACCTTTGATTTCCTTTGCCAATAAGTATTCTCGTGTGTATGTATATATGTGCATATGTGGAAATACCACTGAATTAGGAGTCACTAGCCTTGGATTTGAATCCCAGTTCTTTCATCATCATGACCTATTCTTAGATTTCTATTTTTGTTTGGTAATTTTATCATTAGTAACTAATAACGTATAGCTGTGTCCTCAGCTCCACTATTCCCCCAAAATGTGATAGTTAAAACCTGACATCCTGTCTCTGTGAATGACGGTATAGAATAACTTTTACCTCACACCTGGTTCCTATCAGTGATGCCCTTCAGTGGGTTATGGGACTGAAGAACTATCCTTCTGTGACAGATATACATTAAGATTGATTAAGAAGTGCCCTCCCCAAACAAGTCACATGTAATATATCGAGAAGGCAACTTTAAGGTCAAATCTCCCCATTTCTGTATTCATTCTTTCCAATGGCAAAGTTTGCAGTAGGTTAGGATTAATTTTGAATCTTAGTAGAAATATGACCTGGTTTGATTAGAAGTGGTTGTCAGGGGTTCTACAATTTGGGTCTTGACCTATCTTCCTGCTTTCTCTTATTTTCTGGTCAGTTTAAAATCTTTTTTAGAAACTGGTGTTGCCCATTGTGGTAGGCACTGGAGTAAATACACAGGTGTATAAGACATTAAATTACATCCTGGTGGGAGGAAAAGTGCACAAACAGAAATATATTATAACTGGTATTTTCTTCCATTCAAAAAATTACAAAGACAGAAGACTAATTAGAAAATTTTATTTTATTTTTATGTTACATACATTTCCAATATATCCATCACTATCCCACTCCTTGTAACAAAATTTTTTTAAAAAATTTAAATGGGGAAAAACAGCCTAGCAAAATTAACCAACACATCAATTTTACCCATACTCCTCCAATTCTGCAAAGAAGGGAAGGAAGTATTTAAAACTTATGGAAGTGAATGTTGCAAACTAAAAATAAATAATTTAATTTTAAAAAAAGAAGGGAAGGAAGTATCATTTCCCTTCTTTTGAACCAAGCTTGGTTATTATAATTTCGCAGTTTTTAGTTTTGATTTTTTTATTTATTATTTTTCTTTTTGTATGCTCTTTTCTTGGTTCTGCTTACCCCATTTTGCATCATTTCACATGTTGTCTCATGCTTCCCCATATTCATAGTCATCATTTGTAATCTTTCATTACATCCAGAAACCACAACTAATTTAGCTATTTCCCAAGTAGTGGGAATCTACTTTGTTTCCATTTTCTTAAAAAATAAGAATAAAAAGTTACACTAAAAGTATTTTATGCATTTGGGATATTTCTTTCGTTTTTTGTTTTTTTTTTTTTTTTAAATCTCCTTGAGGTATATATACCCAGCAGTAGGATCTCTAAGTCAGAATATTTTAATCAGTTTTCTAGCACAACGAGAAACTGCTTTCAGGTTGATTGAACCAGCTCACAGGTCCGACAATTTATTAATGTGTTGTTCTTTCTACAACCCCTTCAAACGTGACCATTTTCATCTTTTTGTTGTCTTTTCCAGTTTACTAGAAGTGAGGTAAAACCTCATAGTTTTCTTGATTCACATTTCTCTTATTTATGATTTAGAGCAATCAAAAGATTGTTAATAGGTTGCAATTAAAATCATGTTAATTGTTAAGTGCAATTTTTTTTGACAATGACTTATTCATATTCTGTGACTACTTATCAGCTGGGAATGGCTGTTGACATTATAAATTTGTGTTAGTTTTCTATATGTTGGGTAACAGACTCTTTTCAGACATATTTGGTACAAAGATTTTTTTTTTCCAATCAGCTTTTTTTTTCCTAGTCCTAGGTACTTCAGTTTTATTTTTGCAAAAGCATTTCAACTTCATATAATCAAAATGATCTATTTTATTATCTATGATTGACTCATCTTGTATTTGTTAATAATTTTCCCCCAGCTATGGTTATAAAAAGTACCTTATCTGATTCTCTCCTAACTTTTTTTATGTTTTAATTTTTAATTTTCAGGTTACAAATCCATTTTGAGTTTTTGTATATGGTTTAAAATGTTCATCTATACCTAATTTCTGCCAGACTTTTCTGGGATTCTCAGAAATCTTTACTGAAAGGGGCATTCTTTTTCAAGTAAATTATGTTCTCAGGTTGATTGAACATTGAATTATTGAGTTCAGTTGCGGCCAATTCTCTCTTATTTACGTTTTTCCCCTGATCTACTTTTCCGGTTTTTTGTTAGTACTAAATAGTTCTGACGATTACTGCACTATCATGTGAAATCCAAACTTCGATTACTCACTCTCAAGTCTCACCTCTGCATCTATTCATGGGTTTGGCTGAAGAATGCTGGAAGATGTCATGCTTCAATGACAGCTGATTCCACTGCAAACGTGAATTACCTCATATCATCTGGGCCCTTGCTTCAGCAAGGCAGTTCATTCATTCTTCCCTCATTAATTGTACCCTCTGTATCAGCTGTTTTAAATCTTCCATTCTCCTTTCTAGATTCTGACACTACTTCATTTTCCTCACCCTTTTATCACCAGAGTCCATGTTTCTTGATGTATTCACTCTATGCCATGGACTAGTGGTTCTCAACCTTCCTAATTCCATGACCCTTTAATACAGTTCCTCATGTTGTGGTGACCCCCAACCATAAAATTATTTTCATTGCTACTTCATAACTGTAATTTTGCTACTGTTATGAATCATAATGTAAATATCTGATATGCAGGATGTATTTTCATTGTTACAAATTGAATATAACCCACAGGTTGAGAACTACTGCCATAGACTCATAGACTTGTGGAAAGTGGAATGTTGAGAACTTCTATAAAACCTATCTTTGAGGCCTGGAGCTTCATGGGAAAGATAATCCTTTTCTCAAATGTGCCCCTATTACACAGCATGGGGGTTAAAGTTCTTTTGTCACATTTTAAGCCTTTGTGAGCTCTACCTTTAGGGGGCAATGTACACACAAAATAACTATACATTGCCACAGCAAGCAAACCTGATCAACCTTCATTCTCTACCTATCTGAATACACAAGTAATTATCATACTGTTATACAATTACTCAAACCTATTCTCCTTATTCAGGTTATAGATAGTCAAGTTTACAGAACTGTTTCTCCATTCTTCTTTTGGTGCACAGGAATGATGTAATAGCACCTCTGCTAACTGGAGTTAACCTGAATTTTGGTTGTGTGATCTCACCTTTATCCTATATTACATGTTTTTCCTCCCTTCCAGAATTGATCTAAACACCTTTCACTATTTCTGAAGTCAATTCAAACAAAAGGAAATTACAGGGGGAAAAAAATCCAGGCCCTGCAGGGCCAATAAGCATTAGCTCCTCTCCCTAAGGCATCATTTCATCACTCCACAGGTCTATTTTCAACATGTACTTTGATTATGATTAGTTGAATAATTTTTATGCTACATATCACCTTTTTTTTTATGAGCTTAAAGAGCTTTTCAATCATTATCTTATTAACCCCTCACCTGAGGGTGGGGAGGTGGCCTGTCATATGCCATTATATTTATATTGCAGAAACGTAACAGCTCAGAGAGTTAAGGGACTTGTACAGTATTGGAAACTGAGTCAATGGAAAGCTTTGGAAAAGGACCCGTGTTTCATAGGTTTCAAGTGCTATGAATAAACAGATACATTTCCACCTTCATCAGAAAGTTGTAATGAACTGATTTTTCAGTGAGCAAGAATGGATAAAATACAGATTGAAATAAAATAACTTCTAGGTCATCTATTAGTTGTTTCTAGACACTTAAGCAAGCCATGTTTCAAGGAGAAACTGTTAAAGGAGTGTCTCTAATGTAAACCGATGATTTCCAAGGTGATTATAGTTAAATTCATTATTCTAGGTGGTGGGGAATTAGAGAACAAGCGAATCACAAGGTTCTTTTTCTTGAGTTTACTCTCTAGTTAGGGATTAAATATGTAGCAGGGTTGATCAGGAGAGCTTCTGATTAATCTTGTGCACTCCAATCAACTTGATAAAATTGAAAACCTGGACCTTAGGAAGGAGTGCCTCCCATGGAGCCACTCAGGTTCAGTTTGCAGCCTTGGTTTCCTAATTTGTAAAACAAGAGGTTGGATCAATGATCCTTAAAGCTCAGATCTACATCTTACAAACCTATTCAAAGGACGAAAGATTAGATTTGGGAACAGACTGTATACAAAGAGATGAAGGAAGTGAAAGAGTCAAAGGTCTCAAGGTATGAAGAAGGAAGATGGCTCTGATGAGAAAGAAGCAAAATGTTTGCTCTCTGTTAATGTATTAACTCTGTGGAGCTATGTGTGTGAGGGAGAAAGCTCTTCCAAGTCACTGAGCTCCCTGATGTCATACTTTCATACTATGATGTATGATGCTTAGTGGTTTTTCAGCCATTGCCCCACTCTTTGTGACCCCATCTGGGGCTTTCTTGGCAAAGATATAGAGTGGTTTGTCATTTCCTTCTCCAGTATCTCTAGATACTTGTTATGGGAATCTAAAGATCTTCCCTGCCCCTAGGCCCTTTGCTAATGTGGCTACGTGACTCTGAGGACCCTTGGATATTTGAAAGTATACTCTGTTCCTTAATAGGCTGAATGTGGTCACATGGAGCCTGTG